>MINK01173191.1:14805-29427 GCA_001735545.1 Phormia regina
GTGAGTATCGTCAAATTAAAGAAAATATATTTCATTTTTATTAAAAGCTTTTTTTTTAAATTTTTAATGATATATTTTTTTAAACTATTGATTTTTTTTTTGTTTTTTATGAAATGAGAGCAAAATATTAAATTTAATACATACAACAACAAATAAATTTTAGTGCGTGAGTCACGACATTTATGAAAACTTCCTCAACGTAATTCAATATGGAAATTATTAATGAATCTTGAAAATAAGAACACATTTATAACACACTAACACACACATATACATATATGTATATAAAAACGTCATTATTACTCATCTACATATAAGTATAAGTGAAAAGAAACGTTAAGGAGCTAAAAATATGATTAAGAATAAAAACAAAAACTTTAATTTCCTTGACTTTTTATTCATAATTTTTGGGTGGCCAGGGAAAAAAAAAGCTCAACAATAAAATAAAGGAGAAAAAAAACTATTTAAGCAGCTGGTAATTATTCATTTTTATGACGCCATTTCTTTTGATTATAAAATTTGACAAATATTTGACAGTTAACAGGTTTTGTGGTTAAATAAAAAAATATTATTTCTGTAGAGAAAATTCATAAAGAAATTTAATATTTTGTTTGAAAAAGAAGTGCTTGAACAATGTAGTGGTAAGTTATTTGATATATTTGATAAAGAATAAAATAAATAAATTAAAAGGTTTTTAATTTTTTAGAAAGTATTTTTTTTTTTTTTTTTTGGAAATACCACCTTGAACTTTGGGAAAAATTTACTTTCATTTTGATAAAATTTTATTCTTGAACCAAATTTTGTGGCATTTAGTTATCATTTTTTGTTGCTAATTTATTTTTTATAAAATATTTTATTTATTTTCTTTTTTTGTTTTTGTAATTTAGTGACAGTTATTTATTATTTTTTTATCTGTTTTCTTTTTTTTAATAATATTTCATATTAAACAAAATAAAAACTGAATGTTTTAATAAATCAACAAATAAAATTATTATTTAACAGGCAATATTTTTTTTTTCATTTTTACTGAAAAATCGATTAACACGTTCATAAAGCGGAAATAAACCTTGATGGAAATTTTAGCAACAAAAAAACGAAATTATATATTATATTGTACAATTTAAATAAACCAGTTTGCCAAGTTAAATATATATAGAAAAAATAATGATAATTCTACTCCCCGACTTGTTAGAGTTTATTCATCAAATATTCTATAAACGTTTTTTAAAAATTGCACACTCACATCTACAGACACTTTTATTTTATTTTAAATTTTAAACACTATTTTTATTTTATATAGAATAAAAATAAATCTAAATTTCGTAATATCGATAGTGATAATGATGATTATATTTCTCTTTTATGTTGTACTATTCTTTTTTTTCTAAACAAATTACTTTCCTCTAGACAGTGTCTAGAATTTTATAACTGTCTGGCAAATATGTATTCCCTTTCGAAAATATCTATATAATTAACAGTTAACATGATAAGTTTATTAAATGATTTGTAACCTTAAATAAAAAAAAAATTCTTTCTCAAGCTTTTAATGACTTAAGCTTTTAATTCAAAATTTATTAGTTTAATTCAACATAAGAATAGTTTTAAATTTTATTAAATATTTTTTATAATAAAAAAACATTTTCTTTTTTTCAAATAAAGCTTTATTATTATAGAGCTTTAAAGCTTTTTATAATAAAAGCTTAAAGTCTAATTTGTTTGGTTTGTAATATTTGCTATATTTGAAACATATTTTTTTTTCAATTATACCGAAAGTTTTTGCAGCATTTTAAGTTAAAAAAAAATTTTAAATTAAATAAAAAATTAATTTTAAAAAATTAAAAAAAAAATAAAAAATAAAAATAATTATTAAAAACTAAGAAATAAATTTAAGTTGAATTAAATAAAATTAAAATTGAAATATACATAAAAATCTTGATTTAAAATTTGTATAAAAAAGTCTTGATCTTGACTTTTCCATAAAAAAAAGTCTTGATCTTGACTTTTCTATAAGAAAATCACAAATCGTTTCTCTAAGGAAATCTAATTAACATTTTTCTATATGAAAGGTCAAGATCTCAAAAATTTACCTAAGAAAAGTCTTGATCATGATTACAAAACCTTTCTATAAAAAGTCGCGGCCTCAAAATTTTATATAAGAAAAATATTTCTATAAGAAATGTCCTGTCTTGACTTTTCTATAAGTAAATTCATGATCTCAAAACGTTTCTATAAGAAAAGTCATGATCTTAAAACTTTTCTATATGAAAAGTCAAGATTTGAAAACTATATTTAAGAAAAGTTTTGATCTTGACTTTTCTATAAGAAGTCATGATCTTAAAACTTTTCTAAAAATCATGATCACAAGACTTTTCTATAAAAAAGTCGCAGTCTCAAAATTTTATATCAGAAAAATATTAATACTTCTATAAGAAAAGTCCTGATTTTGACTTTTCCATAAGGAAAGTCATGATCTCAAAACGTTTCTATAAGAAAAGTCATGACCTCAAGACTTTTCTATATGAAAAGTCAAGATTTTAAAACCATATTTAAGAAAAGTCTTGATCTTGTCTTTTCTATAAGGAGTCATGATCTTAAAACTTTTCTACAAATCATGATCACAAAATTTTTCAATAAAAAAGTCGCGACCTTAAAACTTTGTACAAGAAAAATCATTATCCTGATATTTCTATAAGAAAAGTCCTGATATTGACTTTTCTATAAGGAAAGTCATGATCTCAGAACGTTTCTATAAGAAAAGTCATGATAGCAAAACTTTTCTATATGAAAAGTCAAGATCTCAAAACTATATTTAAGAAAAGTCTTGATCTTGAGCTTTTTTATAAGAAGTCATGATCTTAAAACTTTTCTAAAAATCATGATCACAAAACTTTTCCATAAAAAAGTCGCGGCCTCAAAATGTTATATAAGAAAAATCTTGATATTTCCATAAGAAAAGTCTTGATATTGACTTTTCTATAAGGAAAGTCATGATATTAAAACTTTTCCGTAAGAAAAAACATGATAGAAAAATTTTTCTATATGAAAAGTCAAGATACTAAAACCATATTTAAGAAAAGTCTTGATCCTGACTTTTCTATAAGAAGTCATGTTGTTAAAACTTTTCTAAAAATCATGGTCACAAAACGTTTCTATAAAAAAGTCGCAGCCTCAAAATTTTATATCAGAAAAATGTTAATACTTCTATAAGAAAAGTCCTGATTTTGACTTTTCTATAAGGAAAGTCATGATCTCGAAACGTTTCTATAAGAAAAGTCATGATCTCAAACTTTTCTATATGAAAAGTCAAGATCTTAAAAGTTTTCTCTAAGAAAAGTCATAATTTCAAATGTTTTCCATAAGAAAAAGCCTTATTCATGACTTTTATACAAGAAAAGTCTTACATAAAAGTTTTACTATGTAGAACTTTTAAGTTACTTTTAACAAAAGCTATATATTTATTAAGGATTCAATTAGTTTACACAATTTAAAGTTTTATATTTTAAAGTTTAATAATTCAAAGTTTTGCTTAATAAATTAAAGCTTTTTGTTACAACAAGCTTTAATATAATTCGAATATATTGGACTTAAAGAAATAAAAGCTTTTTAAAATATTTATATTACTTAAACCTTTTTCTAAGTAAATCTTTCTATATATGTCAACATAAAATGAAAGCTTTTTATTTGTACATAAATAATTTGCATTAAAATAATTTTTATTAATTAAAATTATATTAATCAAAAAGTTTTTCTTTGAAAAAACTTTTGTAAAATTTGTCTTTCTCCTCAGAGAGTTTGTATAACATTTTTATTTTTGTTTATTATTTAAATTCAAATATTTATTAATTTTTTTAATAAATGCTTGACGAAATCATCCTACAAAAGCTTTGCTTTAAAAGCTTTTATAGAAATTTACGTTCCCTTAAAGGGGAATCTAACTTAAATAAAAATGTAAAATAAAGTAACGTAAAATCTTTTATAAAATGAAAGCTTTTAATTTTTGGATAAAATTGATTTGATTCATTATAAATAAATTATAAATAATACATAACATATTTTATATATAATATAAAAGCTTTTAATTAAGTTATAAAATAATTTTTATCATTTTTCAATAATAAAATAAAATTTAATATTTTAATAATTTCAAATTTTAATCTAAATAAAAAGCTTTTTTTTTGCAATTTTATAATTGTAGTAGTAGATTTGAATTTTAAAATAAATTTAAAAAAAAAGCTTTGTTATATTTTTGAAATATACAAAAACAAAACTCAAATTTTTATTTTCTTTATTATAAGGTTCTTTTAAATTCGTTACAACCAATTTCATAGTTACTTTCCCATTTCGATTAAAACTGTCACTTTGCCAAAGACCTCCAAAGCTTAATTGTTTGTAACATAAAAATCATTGTTGTTGTTGTAATACTAACTGGCTTTAAAATACAATATATTTTAAATTGACAACATTTCTAAATAACAATAACAAACAATTACCAGTTAGTAAAAAAAATAAATTTATATTTTGTATTCAAGAGAAATATTGAACCAACATTAGTTGTAGTAAGAATTTTAAAATAAATTTTCATTTATTGACATTGTGCGTAATTTTAGTGATAATTTTTTATTATTATTATTAAAATAAAATTAAAAATAAAAAATAATATAATGGAGAAAAATAAAATTTTTGAAAGATAAATATTGAAAACAAAAGGGGGTTTGGAAAATCTTAAGGAAAGACATTTTTATATAGAAAAAGAAAAAAATTAGTTTTACAAATTAAAATCAAAAGTTTGTGAACAAATTTTTTTTTATAGGAAATTTACTGATAAAGACTTTTCTCATAGAAAAGTCAAAATTAAGACTTTTATGACTTTTCTTATAGAAAGTAAAGATCAGGGACTTTTTTCTTAAAGAAATCATTAGAAGATTTTTCTTTTAGGGAACAAACTGATCAGGACTGTCATCATAGAGAATTTACTTATAAAGACTTTTCTCATAGAAAAGTCAAAATTAAGACTTTTTTCACTTTTCGTACAGAAAACTAAAGATCAAGACTTTTTCATAACAAATTTATTAGAAGATTTTTCTTTTAGGGAATATACTGATCAGGACCGCCATCATAGGGATTTACTTAAAAAGACTTTTCTCATAGAAAAGTCAAAATTAAGACTTTTATGACTTTTCTTATAGAAAGTAAAGATCAAGTCTTTTTCATAACAAATTCATTAGAAGATTTTTCTTATAGGGAAGATATTGATCAGGACAGTCATCATAGGGAATTTACTGATAAAGGCTTTTCTCATAGAAAAGTCAAAATTAAGACTTTGCTGACTTTTCTTATAGAAAAGTAAAGATCAGGGACTTTTTCATAACAAAGATTTAGACCTTTTTCATAACAAAGATTTAGACCTTTCTTATAGAAAAGTCAACATCAAGGCTTTTCTCATAGAAAAGTCAAGATCAAGACTTCTCACATAGAAAAGTCAAGATCATAATTTTTCTCAGAAATTTTTATTTTTTTTTTTTATAAAAAAAGTATTGATTTTTAATAAAAAAGTGAATAATTTTTTTTATAAAAAAAGTTTTAAGATCAAGAATTTTTCATAAAAAATTCATTAGAAGATTTTTCTTATAGGGAAGTTAATGATCAGGACCGTCACCATAGAAAAATCAAGATTAAGACATTTCTTATAGAAAAATAAATATTAAGACTTTTCTTATAGAATAGTCAACATCAAGACTTTTCTCATAAAAAAGTCAAGATCAAGACTTCTCACATAGAAAAGTCTAGATCATGATTTTTCTCATAGAAATTTAAATTTTAAATTATAAATATTAAGAGTTTTCTCATACTAAACTCATTTGAAGACTTTTCTTATAGGGAAGTATATTATCAAGATTAAGACTTTTCTTATAACAAAAGTCAAGATCAAGACTTCTCACATAGAAAAGTCTAGATCATGATTTTTCTCATAGATTTCTTTTTTTTTAATTTTTTTATAAAAAAATTCTTGATTTTTAATAAAAAAAGTGAATAATTTTTTCCAATTGAAAAGTTTTGAGATCTTGACTTTTATTATTTTATTTAATGAAATAAATTTTTATAAACTTTAATTAATATTTAACTTAAAAAAAAAGCTTTAATAAAGCTTATTTCAAAGTAATATTATGGCATTCAAATTATTTTAAAATATTTTTCATAATATTTTAAATTATTCTTTTTTATTTTCTTTATTTTATTGTTTTATTAAAAGGATATTAATTTATGTTTTACAATCAAGATTTTGGATATAAGAATTCTTTTTTGAATAAAGTGATTCATTTTACAATTTTATCAAACACGTTCTATCTTTATTTTTGTTTGTTTTATTTTATTTCAATTCCATTCAAAAAAGTGATTCATTCAAGGAAGAAATATTATTTGTTTTTGTCATGATTTATTTATCATAGAACATTTTTAGCATATTTTCTTTGTTATTAAGTCATATGGTCAAAGATTTATCTGACCTACGATGTGATGTTTTTTTGTTAAATGGAGCTTTTAAATATTTTATTTTGTTTGATAAAGTCTTTAATATATTTAAATAATAGTAATAATAATAATAGTAAATAATATTAATAGTAATATTTTAATTTATATAAACTGATTGAATAAAAAAGAATCTGTTTAGCCACAAAAAATTAATTAAAACTCCACAAAGTCTAAAATTGATTCAAAAAGCTCTTCAATGAAAGCTTTCATAAAAATCGTCTTCTTTCTAAAATGATTAATATAATATTTTCATCTCTATTTTATTATTTAAATTTAAATGCTTTTTAAATATTTATTTTGTTTACATTAAACTAAATGTTTAACCAAAAAGCTTTTCTTTAAAAGCTTTTATAAGAATTTTCTTGCTCCTCAAAGGGTTAATATTTTTCCTTTTATTATTTATAACTAAATATTTATTAAATATATATATTTTTTTTGTTTTATTTAAACTTATAACTTGACTATAAATTTAAACTATTGTAATAGAATTTTATTTATATTGTAGTTTTTATTGTAAATTTCATTGTTTTTGTTTAATTGTTAATGTTGAAATGTGCGTGAAATATTAATTAAGTTTTTTTTTCATTAAAACAATGAAAACATAAATAAATTATATTGTTTTTTCTAAATGTTTTAAATAAAGGTTAATTCTAACAATTTAATTTAATATAAAACAAAAATTCTAAAGTTAATTAAAATAAAACAATAAAGAAATTATTTGTTATAAATGAAATTGAAGAGAAAACAATAAAATGAAAAAATAAAAAACATTTAGGTTAGAAATTTTCGAAAACATTTAAAATTAGAACAAATTTAATTGTTGCTAAGCAATAGTTAAAAGCCATTAATTATATAGCCTTCAATTTTATAAGAAAAAATCTTAAAAAAAATTTTGGAACAAAACTTTTTTTTATAGAAAAGTCAATATGAAGACTTTGTATAGAGAAGTCAAGATGAAGATATTTCTTATAGAAAAGTTTTGAAATTCTATAAGAAAAAAAGTTAAAAAAGTTTCGAATCAAGAAATTTTCATAGAAAAGTCAACATCAAGACTTTTTATAGAAAAGACAAGATTAAGACTCGTTTTACAGAAAAGTCAAGATCAAGGATCGTTTTATAGAAAATACATTTTTAAAGAAAAATCTTGACATAATTTAAATTTAAAAAAGAAGAAAAAGAAAAAATAATTAAAATTAAATAAATTAAAAAAAAACTATAATTTATAAGAAAAAGTTTAGAAAAAAATTAATTCAAAACAAATTTATTTATTAAATCTAAAGCCTTCAATTCTATTAGAAAAGAGCTAAAAAAAATTTTGGATTAAAATTTTTTTCATAGAAAAGTCAAGATCAAGACACTTTTTACGAAAAAGTTTTGAAATTCTATAAGATAAAAAACAAAAAAAAAATTTGGATCAAGACTTTCTCATAGAAATGTCAAAAGCAATACTTTCCTATAGAAAAGTCCAGTTTAAGAATTTTCTTATAAGAAAGTCCAGATCAAGACTATTCTTATATAAATGTTAAGATTAATAAATTTCTTATAGAAAAGTCTTGACATAATTGAAATTAAAGTAAAGAACTATAATTTTTGATAGAAATTTAAGAAGACAATTTAAATTAAAACAAATTTAATTGTTGTAAAATATTAGTTGAAAGCAATTATTTTTATTGCCTTTAATTCTTTAAGAAAAGAGCTAAAAATGTTTCAGGTTAAAACCTTTTTTCAAAGAAAAGTCAAGATTAAGACTTTTATTATAGAAAAGTTTTGAAATTCTATAAGAAAAGGGCTAAAAAAAATGACGGATCAAGACTTTTTTTCATACAAAAGTCAAGATCAAGACTTTCCTTTTAGAAAAGTTTTGAAATTCTATAAGAAAAGGGATAAAATAATGGCGGGATAAAGACTTTTCTTATAGAAACGTTTTGGGATAAAGACTTTTAATGGAAAAGTTTTGCGTTCAAGACTTTTCTATAAAAGTTTTACGGCCAAAAATGTTCTGATAAAAAAGTTTTAAGATCATGAATATATAAATATTCTTAAGGGCAAATCAAGATCAAAAATTTTCTAATAAAAAAACTTTAAGTTCTAGACTTTTCTTATAAAAAAGTCAAGATCAAGACTTTTCTTATAGAAAAGTTTTGAGATAAAGACTTTTCTTATATTTTTTGAGAAAACTTTATTTACTTATTATAAAACTTTACTTATATAAAAGTCAAGATCAAGGCTTCTCTTATGGGAAAAATTAAGATCAAGACTTTTCTAATAATAAAATTATGAGTTCAAGTGGTTTTTAATAGAAAAGTTTTGAGATCAAGACATTTTTTATAAAAAAAGTTTTGAGATCAAGACTTTTCTTATAAAAAAAACTTTTGAGATCAAGTCTTTTCTTATAGAAAAGTTTTAATATGAAGACTTTTTTTATAGAAAAGTTTTGAGATCGAGACTTTTCTTATAGACAAGTCAAGATCTAAAAATAAAGCTATGAGTTCAAGTCGTTTCTAATAGAAAAATTTTGAGATCAAGACTTTTCTCATAGAAAAGTCAATATCAAGACTTTTTTTATAGAAAAGTCAAGATCAAGACTTTTTCTATAGACATGTTTTAAGCTAAGGACTTTACTTATAAAAAAGTTTTGAGATCAAGATTTTTATTATAGAAAAACTTTTAGATCAAGACTTTTCTTATAGAAAAGTCAATATCAAGACTTTTCTTATAGAAAAGTCAATATCAAGACTTTTTTTATAGAAAAGTCAACTTTAAAATTTTTCTTATAGACAATTTTAAGATAAAGAGTAAGATTTTGAAAGGGGAAACAAAAAAGTAAACTAATATCTGCCGTTTTTTTTCAAACATTTCCTTTACATATCATTTAATTATTTATCACCGCAAAACGACATTTGTGCCACAACAATAACGATTATAAAAGATAAGATAAATGTTTGTCATTTTAGTATTTTATTCTTGTTATAATACTTGCACTTGAAATAATAAATATTATTCAAATATATTTATAAGAATATATGTTATACGTACATATGTCAATATGACGCACAACAAGCAGCTTTAAAATCTCACAAAAATACAATAAAAATCTTTTATCATATTGACATTAGTTAGTAATTTGTTAATTAAACACAAAAGTCTATAATAAACATTAAGATGACAAAATAACACTTTAACTACAAACATTTATATTTAAAATAAAATAAAAAATAAAAAAAAAATATATATAACAAAACAAATGACATTTTTGTTTTATTAAAGAAAATTTAACAAAATTAATAAATGAAAACAACTACTATTTCTTTTAAATTTTATCTTATATCTTAATTTGCACTTAAAGAATGAATCACACCTTTTATTTTATTTATACAATTGTTAATTGTTTAGAGAATTAAACAACATATAAATTAAGGTTTTAGTTTTCTTTGGAATTACTAAAAATAACGAAAACAAAAACATTATTATTTTATTTCTAAATTATTTAAGTTTATTATCTTTATTTTACAGCCATTTCCGATTATTGTTAACAATATAAAATAAACAAAATAATAAAAAAATAATAGAAAAAAACAAAACTAAATTAATTACTAAATAAATTACAAATAAATTACAAATAAATATTGCATGTTGTAAGGTAATTTTATAAAAAAAAAAATAAATAATTCTATAGAATAGAAATTATTTTGTTAAATATCAGGGAAATAAAAAAAAAGAGATTCAGTTAAGTTTCAAATGAAAAGATTGAAAAATAAAGATTAAAAGGATAATAGTGACAATATTGCCATCATGTCAATGTTTTTTGAAAGTCAATAGAATTTTATAATTAAATAAAAATTAAAAAAAAAAAAAACAAAAAAATATTAAATCTCTATTTTTTTACACAAACACAAACTCTTCTATAAGAAAAGTCTGTGTTACATAAACTTTTCTGTAAGAAAAGTTCTGATCAAAAAATTTTCTATAAGAAAAGTTCTGATCAAAAAATTTTCTATAAGAAAAGTCTGTGCTACATAAACGTTTCTATAAGAAAAGTCCTGACCATGAAATTTTCTATAAGAAAAGTCCTGACCATGAAATTTTCTATAAGAAAAGTCCTGATCATGAACTTTTCTATAAGAAAAGTCCTGACCATAAACTTTTCTATAAGAAAAGTCTATAAGAAGAGTTTTGATCACAAACTTTTCTATGAGAAATATCGTGCCCAAAAATGTTTATAAACATTTTTTAAAAAAATCTTGTTATATAAGTTTTTAATGAAAAAATTTAGTTCACAATCTTTTTAAAGAAAAATCTTATTCGTAAATTTTCTATAAGAAAAAAATTGCTGTTCGCAATTATTTCTACCAGAGAAGTCTTGTTCACAAACTTTTCTATTAAGAAAAGTCTTGTTCACATAATTTTCTATAAGAAAAACCCTGATCACGAACTTTTCTCTGTCAAAAGTCCTGATCATAAACTTATCTATGACAAAAGTCCTGATCTTGAACTTTTCTATGGGAATGATCACGAACTTTTTTACGACAAAAGTTCTGATCACTAACTTTTCTATGAAAAATGTCCTGGTCGCAAATTTTTATAAACTTTTTTAAAAGAAAAGTCTTCTAATAAACCTTTTTTAAAAAGTCCTGTTCACAATTTTTTTTTTAAAGAAAAGTCAAACTTTTTTTAAGAAAAGTCTTTATCAAAAACTTATTTATGAAAAAAGTCTTATTCACAAACTTTTCCATTAATAAAATTTTGTTCTCAAAATTTTCTATAAGAAAAGATTTATTCACAAACTTTTCTATTAAGAAAAGTCTTATTCAAAAAACTTTTCTATAGGAAAAGTCTTGCTTAGAATTTTTTTTATAAGAAAAGTTTTATTCACAAACTTTTCTATAAGAAAAGTCTTGTTTACAAACTTTTCTATAAGAAAAGTCTTGTTTACAAACTTTTCTATAAGAAAAGTCTTGTTTACAAACTTTTCTATAAGAAAAGTCTTGTTTACGGACATTTCTATAAGAAAAGTCTTGTTTACGGACATTTCTACAAGAAAAGTCTTGTATACAGACTTTTCTATAAGAAAAGTCTTATTTACAAATTTACAAGAAATATCTTGTTTACGGACATTTCTACAAGAAAAGTCTTGTATACAGACTTTTCTATAAGAAAAGTCTTATTTCATATTTCTATAAGAAATGTCTTGTTTACGGACATTTCTACTGGAAAAGTCTTATTCACAAACTTTTCTATAAGAAAAGTCTTATTCACAAATTTTTCTATAAGAAAAGTCTTATTCACAAATTTTTCTATAAGAAAAGTCTTATTCACAAATTTTTCTATAAGAAAAGTCTTGTATACAGACTTTTCTATAAGAAAAGTCTTGCATAAAGATTTTTTCTCTAATAAAAGTCATATATACAGGCTTTTCTGCAAGAAAAGCCTTGTATATAGACTATATAGACTTTTCTATAAGAAAAGTCTTATAAGTAGAATTTTCTATAATAAAAGTCTTCTATATATAGTTTTCTATAAGAAAAGTTTTGTATACAAACTTTTTTATAAGAAAAGTCTGGTATATAAACATTTCTATGTCTTGTAGACAGACTATTCTATAAGAAAAGTCTTATTTACAGGCTTTTCTAAAAGAAAAGTCTTATATACAGACTTTTCTATAAAAAAAAAGCCTAATATACAGACTTTTCTATAAAAAAGTCTAATATACAGACTTTTCTATAAGAAAACCCTTGTGTACCAGCTTTCCTATAAGAAAAGTTTTGTATACAAACTTCTATTTCTGTTCGCAACGATTTGTCCTAAATACTTTTATTATAAAGATCAGGACTCTTTTCTTATAGAAAAGTTTGTGTAGCAGATTTTTTTTTAAAGAAAATATTGTGATGCAGACTTTTCTTAATAAAAAGATTAGTGTGGCAGACTTCTTAAGAGAAAAGTTTATTTTTGTTTTAAATTTCTTATTGTAATTTGAAAGAATTCTCATTCTTTGAAATTGAAAAATAAATTTCTTTCTTTAAATCTTGTTCTTATTGGCACTTAACTATTCATTTGTATTAATTTGTTTTTTTTTTTTTTTTAAATTGATAATGATTTATGAAGAAATGTTAGTGATATATTTAGTACTTGTGCATGTCTGAGACTTGCTAGTTTGCATTTATTTATTTAAACATTAATATCTCTGGGGGGTCATAAGGTTAAATAAGATACAATAGAGAAACAAAGCATCTTTTAAATATAAGTAATTAACATAAATTTATATTTTTTTCTTAAAACATTCTTAGAGCAGAATTATTTGTATGTAAGCATAACGTTAAAGTAGTTGTGGTTTTCTCTATTTAATATAAAAGAAAACCGTTATGTTTAAATTATTTATTTATTTATTTGTTTAACTAGTGAAGTTCAAGAATTGTTGTTGGTTTTTTTCTGGAAGTCTACTCTATTTTAAATGTTAATATAGTTTTTCTCACTCTCTGGCATGTGGGTGTTAGGTCAATTAAAGCTATAATTATTATAAGCAAGAGTTTAATCAAGAGTGAGAAAGAGATAGAGAGAGAGCGAGAAAAACAAAGAGAATAAATGAATAAGGGAATGGAGAATTTTAAAGTTCAATTAAAAGTAATTTACATAAAAATTGCATGTATCATGAGTTTTAAATTTGACACGAGTTTTCTATATAAAAAAAAAATACAACTACACGAGATTCATATGTATTATATGAACATGGAATGTGTTTGTAAGTGTGCATATACATATGTATGTATATATATATATATAAATAAATGCATGATATCTAGATATAAATTAGTGGATTTTAACCTTAGCCTTAACATTTATTTATTTATTTATTTTGATATAACAAATTATGGTTAACATTATATCATTGTATGTTTGCTTTGAAAGCATTTAAAGAGTATAATGATGTATGATTTAAATTTAATTGTTTAGTTATTAAAATAAGTTTAGAAAAATGTTAATGACAATGAAATATTTGAAAAACAAAAGCTAAAATCAATGAAATATTAACATTTTTGTAACAAAAAGTTCTCCTTTATTTAAAAGAATATTTCAATATTTCAATCATTTATTTAATTCTTTAAAGTCTGTCTATATATATATTTTTTTGCATTTTATTGATTTAATTTAACTTATATCTATAGATTTTCCTAAATCGTGTCTATAATGTACAATTGTTGTGCATTATAAACTGATCATTATCATAATAATATTTTTGTATTATTATTTCTAATAATAATTTTATTTTTTTTGTTTAAATTCTTATTCTTATAATTTTCCATTATTAATTGATGCAAGGTTGTCACGTTCTTAGTTATGTTTTTGTTGTTGTTTTTTTTTTTTTAATTTTATTGTTGTTTAATGTTTAACAATTATGCATATTTAAACATATTTTTTTTTAATAAAAACTAAGAGAAAAAATATCTTCTACCTTAAGGCTTTAACGTTTCTTTATAATTTGTAATATTTGTAAATTATTTGTTGTCTTTGTTATTGTTGTCATAGTCGTAGTCGTCGCCTTTTTATACTTCTTTATAAAAGGTGTGTGTGAGTTTTAATTTTCGTTTTTATCACGTGTTGCTTAATAATAATTTTCCAATTCTTATCATTTTTTTTTTGTTATTTTAAATGAACGAACACTCCTACTTCGTTTGAATAGTAGTTATATGCATTTCATTAATTTATGGCCCTGCTGAAAAATTATGGTCAAGTGAATTTTATTTTTTGCTTTTGCTAGTTAATTGTCGTTGGAAATTTTGAATTTTCAAAATATTCAAAGTAATAACTTTAAAGTTTAAGTTAAATTATAGCTTAAATACTTTAGACATTGGCGTCTAGTAAAACTATATGTTTGCCAATTATTTATATTTATGATATTGAAAGTTACTAGACATATATCGAGATATTTGTATTTACCACACAAAGTTTATAATAAGAAAAGTCTGCTACACAAAATTTTCTATAAGAAAAGTCTGCTTTAGAAACTTTTCTATAAGAAAAGTCTGCTACAAAAGTTTGTAAACAAGATTTTTCCTATAGAAAAGTTTGTGAACAAGACTTTTCTTAATAGAAAAGTTT
>MINK01173192.1:0-17434 GCA_001735545.1 Phormia regina
TGCTGATATCTCTGAAACAAAACCATGTATAACAACGAAATTTTGTACGCAAAGTTTGAAGGTCAATATAAACTCGAAAACCGAAAATGGGCGTGGTCCGCCCACTGTACCGCCCACCTCCAATATAAAGAAAAATGACAACAAAAATTGTTTACAAATAGATCAAAAGTAAATATAACCTCGCCCACTTTACCCGCCCACCTGCCTTAAGGGCAAAGTACCAGAAACACAGGGTGCCCATTGTAGCTCCATTTCAAAGTTTTTTGCTGATATATCCTAGAAATAAGCATGTACGTCAACGAAATTTTGTACAGATAGTTCGAGGGTCAATATAAATTTGGAAACTTAAGATGGGCGTGGCCCGCCTACTTTACGCCCACCTCCCATATAAGGTGAAATTTTGAAAAACTTGATGGTGGGTATAATAGATTCGGCCGAGCCGAATATAACATTCGCTCTTTTTTCGTTTGTCTTATAAAAACTTGGGTATAATGGCAACAAGTTGAGTACTCAAGACAATAATACTAATGATGAAGAAAGCAAAAACCAATACCGCAAGAGCTAGAACAGGCATTGTCATACATAGAAGAGGTAGATTTATTTCATTCGAATAAAACAACACCAATTGGCTGCACAGGAAGTCACTTCAATTAAATAAGTGTCCATATCGTAGCTCTTCAGAAACCCCATCACGCCACGATATGAGTGATACCCCAAACTTAATCTGACACAATAATCGGAGTGTTCTTTGTCAAAATTAAATTCATACGTTACTTTCCTTTATCACATATAGACTGGTGTTTCTAATTAAAGTCTCTCATCTATCTCAATGTATATTTCATAAGCCATCTATACAATTGTACGCACTATGAGCAAAGGAGGAAACCTAAAGACTTTACTTACGAATTGATTGATATAATCAAATAGTGTAGTGAGTGAAATTAAATCCTCACTGAGTAATTGTAGTGCAGTTGTTCGTATATTGCTTCTGCTGACCCTGGATAGATAGATATATAAATAATTCTGATACCATTACCAGTAATGTCTTCCTGCTTTATTAGTACCTTTTGTTTCAATTCATATTGTCAGACTATTTGGGTAATGAAATAACATTAATAGTTTGGATGATTTTTAATCTCAACTGATTTTAAGGGCTAAATCAAGTATCACAACAATAAATGAGATCCATCTATAATCAATAAGAACGTCTAGTCCAATTAAATGGCTTCGGACACGATAGAGTACAGAAATTGACGGTTGATAAAGTAGATAATCAAAATAGTGACTTATTTATGCAGAAGAAGACCAATTTGTGGTTCTATTTCCAAAATAAGATCCTTCATCATCAGTTTGAGCAGAAAATCATAAAACAAAAAGTAAAACCCCCACCGATGTAAGTAACTTTTTGATCGATTCAAAAAAAAAAAAATAATGCGTCTTCTCTATAAATAAATTCAAGTTACGAAATCACTACAATTTCTTTCAGTGTAATCTCATGACAATTGTGCTACATCATTTTGGATTGTTGTAAATACAAGGCAAATGAAGTATCTCATGATTTTTTTATTTTATTTTCCTTTACCGAAAAAAATATAATTTTCCCCAAAAAAATGTGTAGACTATTAAAATTTTTAACTATAAAAGGTATGAGAACATGTCACAAATACGCGACACTTCATTATTAACATTCTTGCAAATTGTTGTTATTGTTTTTTTTATACACAAATTCTTATAATAAACGAGAAACGAGAAAATTCACTTCTCAATGGGTGTATGTGAGTTGTAACAATGTGTTGGTATTTTAGCAATTTTTGCCGCAGTTTTTTCTTTCCTCTTATATTACTCTTGTTTAACATACGTACAATTTCCCATATGATTCGAAGTTGTTACGAAAACAACAAAAACAAAACACTAAAATATGACAACAATGTTGCTTCTAAATAACATCCCCCGCTTGGTTTACTCATTGTTTTATGTTGTTTTAATTTTTTATGAATATTTTACATATACACTCAAACAAAAGCAAGTCCAAAAATTTCCGGATACTATGATTTTGCAAAAAAAAAAAATAAAAACCCACACACATACACACAAAAAAAACTTGTTAACATATTAGAATTTTTAAATTGCAACAAGGCCTCGTGCGCTTGTGAACGAACATAGAGTTGGAATGGAACAATACGTGCCACTTGTCAGTAAACAGTAAGCAAAGCAGCCAATACTATTATTGTCATGTTCAGCTTAGTGTCTCCGTGTTAATGTTTAAATTCGTTTAGTGGTTTGAGATTTCGAGAAGCAGCAAAAGCAGTAGTTTCTTAAGGGACTAGGGAAAAAGTTGTATTAATATTAATTTGAAAATGTTATTTACATGTTTTGTATGGTCACATAAGGGTTTAGTTTTTAAATAATTATATACTTGATGAAATAAATATTTATGTTAGAGAAATTTGATATTTTTTAAGAATATTCTGTATAATGTATAGTCAAAAAAGCTAAAAAATAGACCTGTTATGCGAGTTCGGTCCTAGTTTAGTCATAGTTCAGTTTTAGTTTTAAAATTTGTAGTTCAATTCTAGTTCAGTCCCATTTTTATTTTAGTTCAGTTCTATTTAAGTTAAATTTCATTGCTAGTTCAGTTCCTGCTCGGTTCTAGTTCGGTTCTAGAATAGCTCTAGTTCACTTTTAGCTTAGTTTTAGTTCAGTTCCACTTCAGTTACAGTTCAATTCCAGTTCAGTTCTAGTTCAGTTTTAATTCAGTTCTAGCACAGTTCCAGTTTCGTTCAAGTTCAGTTTTAGTTCAGTTTTAGTTAAGTTCCAGTTCAATTCCTGTTCAGTTCTAACTCCGTTCTAATTCAGTTCTAGTTCAGGTTCTAGTTCAATTCTAGCTGAGTTCAAATGCAGTTCTGATTCAGTTCAAGTTCAGCTTTAGTTCAGTTTCACTTCCAGTTCAATTCAAATTCAGCTCACTTTTAGTTCAATTCTAGTTGGGTCCTAATTCAGTTCTAGTTCAATTCAAATTCAGTTCTTGTTTAGTTTTAATTCAGTTATCGTTGTATTTTAATACTACTCTAATTCAGTTCTAATTTAATTTATTTTAGTTCTCGTTCAATTCCATTTAAGTGCAAGTTCATTGCTAGTTCAATTCCTCGTCAGTTCTAGTCCAGTTCCAATTCAATTCCACTTCAGTTAATTTCTAGTCCAGTTCTCCTTCAGTTATAGTCCAGATCTAGTTCATTTCTAGTTCTGTTCGAGTTTAGTTCTAGTTCATTGTTATTTAAGTTCTAATTTAATTCTAGTTCAATTCAATTTCAGTTGAAATCCAATTCATATTCAGTTCACTTCTAGTTGAGTTCTAATTCAGTTCTAGTTCAGTTCCTGATTAGTTTTAGTCCAGTTCTCGTTGGTTTTAATTCTACTCTAATTCAGTTGTAGTTTAATTTATTACAGTTCTCGTTTAGTTCCATTTAAGGTCAAGTTAATTGCTAATTCAATTCCTGTTCAGTTCTAGTCCAGTTCCAATTCAATTCTATTTTAGTTAATTTCTAGTTCAGTTCTCCTTCACTTATAGTTCGTTTCTAGTTCTGTTTAGTTCCAGTTTAGTTCTAGTTCCAGTTCAGTTTAAATTTAGTTTACCCTTCCAATCTACATATATAAAAGAGTAACGTTACTGACTGATTCAACATCCCACAGCCCCAACGGCTGAAGCTAGAGAGACGAAATTTGAAACGTAGTTAGGTCTCCCTCTATATAGATCCACTAAGATCGGTAAGCTTATAACTTGCAAACTAATAATGATACAGAAAAAGTTGAATAGCTTTCGTTATTCATTTAAAAAATAATTGGACAGATGTCTGGCACTTTTTTGAAAATCACCCGTTCAGGGAAAAACGGGTAAAAGTTGTATGTTGGTACTTTTTTTTTGGTCATATGTGGATAAGAATTCACAAGTGTGGAATTCGTGGTACTTAAAGATCCTATGAGTCCTATGAGTAAGAAATCAAGAGGAGGGACTTTTTGGTACTTTATGTTCTTCTAATGGTACTTTTTTAATTTTCTGTAATAATAAATAAGCGTGGTCCGATGTTGGAAAGAATTCGGAAAGGGGAACTTTATGATGCTTTTTCGTGCTTCTAATAGTACTTTTTGAATTGTCTATAGTTATGAACCTAGAAACATGAAATTAGGAATATGTGGTTTTTAGCTAATAAGAATCCATAAGAAGGGATTTTGTGGTACTTTTTTGTATTTCAATAGCATTTTTTATAATTTCTATAATTATGAACCTTGAAACATGAAATTTGGGATATGTGGTCTAAAGTGAATGAGAATCCATAACAGGGGACTTTGTGGTACTTTTTTATTCTTCTAATGATAGTTTTTTAATTTCCTATAATATTTAACTTAGAAACATGAAATTAAATATACATGGTCCTATATGGGAAAAAATTCATAAGAGCGGTCTTTATGGTACTATTTTGTTCTTCTAATTGTACTTTTTGATTTTTTATAATTATGAACCTAGAAATATGAAATTAATGATATGTAGTCCTAAATGAATGTGTATCCATAAAAGGAGATTTTATGGTATCTTTTTGTTTTAATGGTACTTCTTGAATTTTTTATAATTCAAGAAGTATCATCATTAGGGGACATTGTTGTACTTTTTCGTTCATATGATGGTTTATTATGTTTTTAAAGAATTTTGAAGTCGGTGAATCCATGTTAAAACGGATTAAATGTGATGTTGAAACATCCTTTAATGTAGAGGAATTTTTCGTAAAAAATTATTTTTTATTTATATTCAGCTCGATATACATAAATCAGTTCGTTATACATAAGATCAATTTCCCCGTCTGACCAACATAAGACCCTTTGCCCTTCTGCTAAACATTAAAATATACATCTTCCGCTTTCACGAAAAAAAACACATATTTACACTGATAGTTTAATAAGTTTTGCCAAAAACCACCAATATTTTTAAAACTATCAAACTCTCTGTTGCATATTCAAGTTTAATTGAGTTTTACACCACGTTACACAAAAACATTCTACACACAGAGACAGGATATTCTACATACAATTCTACCCTTTTTTCATTTTACGCTTAAACTTTTTCACCTTTTACAACGCATAATACACAAACAAAAAGTTTAACAAAAACCACTTTCAGTTTTTTATGCCATTTCTTTCCCCACACAAGCGTGACTGTCACAATCACCAAACCAAGCTGAAACGAAACATACCTCCTCTATATATTATAGTTAAAACCTTAAATGTACAATTGTTACTCAGGATACTGAAAATTTAACAAAAAACATTATATGAAGCAGCAAAAATGGTAGCATTAAATTTATATTGTAAAACCAAAAGTTTTACTTAAATAAATTGGCTTAAAACATGCAGAGAGCAGAGTAGTATAGCAAAAACGAGCCAAAAGGAATTCACAAAAAGAGCGTGTTTGTTTAAAAAAAAAAAAAAAATCGCAGTAATTTATTTTAACTAAAAGCGAATAATATTACAAAATTCAAAAATAAAGTTTGGAAAAAATATCAAAAACTTGGTAATTACAATAAAACAAAAATAAGCTAAACAAAAAAATATATATTTTGCAGGAGTAGTATCTGCGTATGAAAAATTTTTGTAATAAACATTTTAACTGGTTTGTTTAAAACTTAATCAAGGAAAATATAATTTACTGCTCTCAAGGGAATCAAATGCAATATTTATTTTAAAAGGCAACACAATAAAGTTTTGTTTGAATTAAAAAATACGAGTTTTTTTTAATTAGAATTTAAATAATATCTAAGATAAAATAGAATTTCAAAATTAAATATATACCTACAAGCTGTAAGCATTTACTTGATTTTATAATATTTTTTGTTTATAAAACGGATTTTTAATAATTTCGAATTCTTTTCCTCTTGTCCACCTTTTTGCGGTTCTTTTAGCATTTTCTTATATCAAAACGACTTTTTTATTAAATAATTCTCTTTATTTTGTCATTCCTTAAGTTTTCTTTTATGATCGCCTAACATTTATATTCATATTATAGCATCAAATTTAGCAAAGTGCATTTACGCACTTTGAGTTCTTTTATGGATTTTTTTGCTACTACAAAAATCACTCACAATTTATTTATTGCAGTTTTATTTTATAATAAATTATATTGGAAATTCGCATAAATAATATTTACTCTCACGTATAACATAATGGTCATACATATTGACTTAAAAGAAAATTAGTCGACAGAGTTTCTAAAATTGTGTGTAACAAATAGATTTAAATATCTAGAACAGAACTAGAACTCAAATAAAATTGCACTACAATGAAACTATAACTGAACAAGAACTGAATTAGAAATGAACTGGAAGTGATCTAAAAGTGAACCAGAACTAAACTTAAACTAGAATGGAATAAGAGTTGAACTAGAACTGGATTATAATGGAAATAGAATTGCACTATAACCGAACCAGAACTAAACTCAACTAGAATTGAATTAAAACTAAATTAGAACGGAACTATAACTGAACTACAACTGAATAAAAACTGAAATAACACCAAACTAGAATTGAACTGGAAGTGAATTAGAACGAGACTTTAACTGAACAAGAACCGAACAAGAACTGCACTATAACTGAATTAATACTGAGCTAGAACTGAACTAGAACTGAACCAAAAGTGAATTTGAATTAAACAAGAAGTGAATTAGAACTGGACAAAAACTGAATTAGAACTGGACAAAAACTGAATTAGAACTAGACTAGAACGGAACTTGAACCAAATTAGAACTGAACTAGAACTGAACTTGAATTGAACTAGAACTGAAGTAGAACGGAACTGGAACTAGAACTGAACTCGAACGGAACTAGAACTGAACTAGAATGGAATAAGTGCTGAACTAGAACTAGACTGAATCGAATTAGAACTGAACTGTAACTGAACCAGAACTAAACTCAACTAGAATTGAACTGAATTAAAACTAAATTAGAACGGAACTATAACTGAACTAGAACTAAACTAGGACTGAACTACAACTGAATAAAAACTGAAATAACACAAAACTAGAACTGAAATAGAACTGAACTAGAACTGAACTAAAACTGAACTAAAACTGAACTAAAACTGAACTAAAACTGAACTAGAACTGAACATAAATTAAACTAGAACTGAACTAAAATTGAAGTAGAACGGAACAGGAACTGAACTAGAACTGGAATATAACTGAACCAGAAGTGAACTAGAACTGAACTATAACTGAAGTAGAACGGAACTAAAACTGAAGTTGAACTGGATTAAAACTAAACTAAAACTGAAGTTGAACTGGATTAAAACTAAACTAAAACTGAACCAAAAGTGAACATGAATTAAACAAGAAGAGAACTAGAACTGAACTAAACTACAACTACAACTAAACTGGAACTGAACTAGAACTATACCAGAAATGATCTATGTAGAGCTAAAGTGGAACTGAACTAGAAATTAACTTGAACTGAGTTAAAGCTAAACTGGAACTGAGTTAGAGCTCAACATGATCTCAACAAGAACTTAACTAGAAATGTTTGTATGATAATTGTTTTCTGTAACGTTTGAGTTGTTGTTGATTGTATTGACCAGTGAGTATAAAAACTATTGTTGTTTGTATTGTTTATGTTGTTATTAGCGGTGTTGTTTTTACGTGAGTTGGTAGATATGTCAACGTTTGATGGATTAGTGTATGAGCTGGTACTTGTAGAATTGCGATAATTTCTCCAAAGGAGCTTTAGAATTTCATTTTGTGATTTTTGCAGAATAGTAACGTATATAGCAGATCCCCACGCAGCAATTCCATGCCTCATATATGATTCGGCAAGTGAAAAATATGCTTGTCTGAGGACACTTTCTGACTTCCACTTAAAATTGTTGTCGACATATGCTCCTAAGTATTTGTATGTATTTACAAATTCAATGCTTGTTGTGCATGTTTCTTTATGGTATTGCGCATTTAGCACTTTTTGATGAAGGCATACGGAGTTGTGAAATATTATAACTATAGATAATATAAACATAATTTTGGTGTTTGTGGCATTTATTTTTTAAGCCATTATCATGGCAATCTAATTGTTTTTGCATTATCTCTGTGTCAGTTAGAATATTCTTATTGGCAACGATAATGGCAGTGTCGTCTGCATAGGCAAATGTTGTACTATCATTAAGACATCTAATCATATCATTGGCGTAAAGGATAGGTCCTAACTTTGATCCTTGCTGTACTCAATAATGACATCATATCTAGATAGTTTTGAAACCATTTTAATTCATTTCCTCTTATTCGGATTCTACCCAGTATTTGAATTAATTTCAGATTATCGCGTAAACAAGAATTTATCTTTTTGGAAGCCAAATTGGTTTTTATTTATAACTCTATATTTGTTTAGGAATTCAGTTAATTTTCTGACAACTATTTCATCAAGTATCTTTTCGATTACAGAAAGTATTGCTATCGGCCTGTAGTTGTTATATTCAGTTATAGAGCCAATTTTGTAGATAGGGTTATGATGGATTTTTTTAGAAGATCTGGTACAATTGCACTTTCTATGCTACTATTTATTAGATGCGTTAAAAACGATGTGAATATGTCAGCATTATTTCTTAAATCTTTTGGTCTTATATAGTTACCGACAACGAGAGCTGAGATTTGATTGTTATCAATGTTTTTGATCACTATGTTTCTTACTAACACTTGTTGCTCCAATTTGTTAATGCGTACATCCATATTGTTGATTAGTTTTTCTTTCGAAAAACAGTGTTCGTTATTGCTGTGGGAGCTGATTGTATTTCTTCTTCTATCTGTTGACTAGAATTATCATTACTCACTAGGAAATTAATTTGGGTCCCCATTTCGGATATGATAGTTTTCACAGAGCAGAGTTTTTTGTTCATAGTGGAGAGAGACACTGACTCTTTGAATCGTGTCGTCTTTCCGCAACTGTTTTTGTTAGTTATTCTCGTCAAAGACGCTTGGTAGAGAATATTAGAGGATCTGCTTCGTGGTTTGCATACATGACACCTCCAGTTGGTTTTCCTCTCATTAGCCATAACGGAATATGTAGATTCCGATAAAGGAGAGCATGTAGAGAAATGGCAATTCTCATTGCAATTGTAGCACTTTACATACGTTGTTGTTATTTCATTTTTACAATTAATACAATAGAACTGAACTATGTAGAACTAAACTTGAAATGATCTAGAACTAAAGTCGAACTGAACTAGAACTGTACTAGAAATAAACTTGAACTGAGTTAAAACTGAACTGGAACTAAACAAAAGCTGAACTAGAACTCAGCATAATCTCAACAAGAACTGAAATATAACTAACCGCGACTGAACTAGAACTAACCTATAACTAAACTAGAAATGAACAATAACTGAAACAGAAATATGGTACGACAGAACTAGAATTGCGCTAATACTAAACTACATTTGAACAAGAACTAATCTAGAGCCGAACTAGAGCTGAGCTAGAATTGAATTAGAGCTGAACTAAACTCCAATATAACTAGAAGTGATTTGAACTACAATTGAGAATTTGAAGAAGTTCATTTATTTGAATAAATTTTTAAATATCTTCATTTCATTCAATGAACAATTTTATGTCATTTTACATTCGTTATATTGCTACTCCTCTTTCACAAATATTTTTCTTTGAATTATGATTTCCTAGAAAAGCTTACACTAACAAATTGTAAATTTATTCATTCGCTGTAACTAGTATTTATAGATTCAGCTAATATAAAGATGATGATTTTTTGCGCATTTTTTTCTGCTTTGATCAGCAAAATATTTCTTTCATAAATAAAATTCAATGGAATTGATAAACGAGTAAATCATACGTTAATAAAAGAGTTTGGAATTAAATTTATACAAAAAAAGAAATGAACTACTAAAGGTGCAAGAAATATTATTGAAAACGCAACCAAGTGATAAAATACACAAAAGTATTAAAAATATTACATTCTTTTTGTAAGAAAAAAATCAAAAATATTGGTGACAAAAGGAATTTTTAAACCGTAAAAGGAATTTGATATTTAATAAAGTTATAAGGCAAATTGAGTGAAATAAATTTAATACTGGTAATATTTTGAATAGCTACTTAAAAATCAAATAAAATAGTTAATAAAGCTAAAAAAATTGTAATCATTCATATTTATATTTAAATTACAATAATTCCTTGTATTCTCGCAATGATGACAGTTGGCCAAAATCCTACCCTACCATCTCTCATCTTCAGCCATAAATCTTTACAAAATATTTTCTATGACACTCTATCTTAAATACTTTATCTCCCCTTTCGATATTAAAGTTTAAACAAGAGTTATTTTAAACAACAATTCCCCCATAAGTCATTTGTAATTATTAGCAAAAATATATAACAACATCATTTAGCATATTGTTGTTCTTGGTGTCCTTGGTCAACAACGACTAAACAAGGATATAAAGTTAATTAACACTTTCTTACACTTTTTTTGTGTGCTTTTAAAAATCCCTTTCAGTGTGTTTCAAACAAATAAACAAAACAGAAAATAAACAAACAAATAAATACATAATAAACAAACCAATCAAGTCAAAAAATGAAGAAAATATTTTAAAAGAAAGGGAGAGAGAGAGAGAGAGAAATTGCCAATATAAAGGACGTATTTATTTAACTAACTCTCATCTTCTAACAAAACACTCATAGTCTGTCTACGATATGGTCTGGTGTGTTTGAACGTTTGTCACTAAAAACGAAAGATTTATTGGATTTTATGGCATAAAATGGGATTTGCTTGTTTTTATCTGTTAGACTGGCTTCACATAGATACACTTTTTATTTTATTTTAGCTATTGCAACAGGGATCATAGAGCCTTTTCCTATAGAGTTTGTTTAGTGTTTAAACAAATTATTGCAGAATAAAAATATATAAAACCTTAAATAAAAGGGTTAAGAGTATTACAAAATGTCTAAAAATACACTTAGAGGAAAGGTGATTTAACTGAAATTAAGTAAGAGATAACAGAGAACTGTACTTTAGCCAACCGGAATCGAACTTAATTAAAGGTAAAACTAAAATATAATTAAACTAGAATTGAAATGGAACTGAACTAGAATTGAACTTGAATAGCTGACCGGAAACTGTACTAGAACTGAATATGAACGGAACTAGAACTAAACCAGAAGTGAAAGAGATCTGAAGTAGGACCGAACTATAAATGAAGTAGGGCAGAACTAAACTAAAATTGCAAAGAATTACAACTGAAATAGAACTGAATTAGAAAAGAGATATATCTAAATTGCAGCTAAAACAGAACTATAATAAAACTCAAGTAGAAATGAACTAGAGGAAGACTAGAAAGGAACTAGAACAGAACTACAACTAAAATAGGATCAAACTAAAACTAAACTATAAATTAACTACAACTGAACTCGATCTATATTAGAACAGAAATACATCTAAACTTCAGCTGCATCAGAACTTAACTAAAATCAACTAGAAATGAATTAGAACTGAATTAGAAAGGAACTAAAACTGAACTACACTTGATGTAGGATCCGAAGTAAAACTGAACTATAAAAGAACTACAACTGAACTCGAGCTGAAATTGAACAGAAATACATCACAACTTCAGCTCCTCCAGAACTGAACTACAACTTAACAAAAAATTAATTCGAACAGGACTAGAACTGAATAAGAACTAAACTTCAATTTCACCTGGAATAAACTGAACTAGAACAAAACTAGAATTGAAGTAGGACCGATATATAACTGAAGTTGAACGTAAAGAAAACCGAAACGAAATAGAATTTAACTGAAGTCAAACTGAATTAGAGCTGAAATAGCACTGAACCATAAATGATCAATGAATATAAACTAGAATTGAACTAAAAGTGAAGTAAAACTGATCTAAAACTGAACTAGAACTAATAAGTACAGAATTAGAACTGACTAATAAGAACATAACTAGAACTGATATAAAGCTAATAGGAATTGGAACTAAAATTGAACTTAAAATAGGATTGAACTAAAAATGCACTTGAACTGAACTAAAACTGAACTAGAACTAATAATAACAGAACTGGAACTTAAGCTGAACTAAAACCAAATCAGAATTGAACTAAAATTGAACTAGAACTGAAGTAAAAATGAATTCGAACAAGACTAGAACTGAACTAAACTAGAACTGAAGCAGGACCGATATAGAACTGAACTTGAACATAAATAAAACCGAAATAGAGACGAAATAGAACTTAACTGAAGTCGAACTGAATTAGAACTGAAATAGTACTGAACCACTAATGATCTATGAATATAAACTAGAATTGAACTAAAACTGATCTAAATCTGAACTAGAATTAATAAATACAGAATTAGAACTGATCTAAAACTAATGAGAACAGAACTGAAGCTGAACTAGAACCAAACTAGAATTGAACTAGAAAGGAACTGAAACTGATCTAGTATTAAACTAGAATTGAACTGAACTAAAATTGAACTTAAAATACAATTAAACTAAAATTGCACTTGACCTGACTAAAACTGAATTAGAATTGAACTAGAACTAATAATAACAAAATTAGAACAGAACTGGAACTGAAGTTGAACTAAAACCAAACTAGAACTGAACTAGAACTAAACTACAACTAAACCAGAACTGAATTAGAATTGAACTAATCTCTAACTAAACTAGAACTGAACTAAAATTAAACCACAATTCAACTGGAACTCAAGTATGAGTCATCTGGAATTGAATTAGAACTGAACTTGAATCAAACTACTTCAGTCCGAAACAATCATATCGTCATATCGGACTAAATAAATGTTTAGGTTTCAACGAAACCCAAACGAATAAGACAACACGAATGCTGATGAAGTGTGTAGTGGCATTGAAAATACGTATTACATTCTGATGGTGACTATAACTCTGCTTTGGTACCGCCAAATAGAGACAACAAGGCAATTTGCGATTACAAACTTGTTTATGATCCTTCGAGCCGGATGTCGGATTACGACACTATGTAGCCTTACATTTTACAGCATTTAAGACGTTATCTTCAACTTGCCACAAATGCTAACTGAATATTGTATTGTTTAGGTTTCAACGAAACCCAAATGGATAAGACACCACGAATGCTGTTGAAGTTTGTAGCGGCACAGAAAATATGTATTCCATTCTGCTGGTGTCCAATTCTGCGATAGCGTATCATTGCAATTTACGAATACAAACTTGTTTAAAAAGAGCTATAATAATATTTATTACTACCATTTCTTTTAAGCTCCAAATAATATTAATTTCAGTGTATTTCACATTGATTCAATACCAATACAGTGGTACCACTTCAAATCCGTCGCATTGTATCTGTTTCCGTTTTTTAGCCACAAAATGTAACAAAATTTGCAGCAACAAAATGAATATATTTGTGCTAAAATTGTCACGCCATAAAGTTATAGTCACCTTTAATGTTACTCCACACACTTACAGCAAAACTGATAAATAAAATAATGATTTTCTAGAAAAAGAAGTAACACAAAAAGATAAATATTTGCTTATCCTTTACTACACTCTTTCTCTATTACATTTTTGTATTATTTTTTCTTCTGTTATATATTCTGCATACACAAAAATAATTGTAAAAACCTTTTGCTAACAATTTAACTAACAAAAGTATAAAAATATTTTAACCAGATGTGTAAAGGTACCTTCTGCCTTGTAACAGTGAACTGGTACGAGAGGAATTTGAAAATTGCTTTATAAAATTTCAATTCAAAAACTATAAGAAAATTATAAAATAGTCCTAACATTTTTTTTTTTCTTTTAAAAATACTACAATTGATATCCTCTTAAATCACTTCTCATCCCTACCTCTTAATTCTATTACCAGCTTAGTACGTATGGAAACATTTTAAAACCACCAGACATTAAAAGGAAAAATCCTTTACATATATACACTCATACACACTGACGAGACAAACTGCCTTTCCTGATAGTTAGTCAGTCAACTTGGAGAGAATTGTTACTCACAACTTCATCATTCTATGTCATTCTTGTTCTCATCATCTTCAACCGCTTCCTCACCCATAACCATCAACAGTAAAATTGTAGCAACATTTGTAAGCAACAGCAAAAAAATTGTTACTTACATTCGTTGTCATTGTCATTTGGTTTATTTATTTTTATAACTTTGTTGTTTTAGTGTCATCGCTGGTGACGGAAAGGGTGACTGGTTGACTGAATACTTAGATTGAAAGATGTATGTATGTTTGTCAGTTTGTCTGGATTTATTTTGTAAGGTGGTTTGTTTGGCTGGTTGACTGGTTGATTTTATTTGCTGAACCGTTAAACTTCTACTTAATGTCAAGTTTAAGGATGTTTTTATTTATAATTGCAGGCACAGGCACAGCTTTAATACGAATAGACTGCTTATGCGACTAAATCTATTTTAAAGTATAAATTATTTTTACCAGAATGGACAGAAAATGATAATTGTAAGCGTAAAATATTAAATAACAAAAATGTATAAATATTTAAGGCATTTAAAATAATATATGTATACTAATACATATTACAATACAAGATTATGTTTTCTAAAAATAAAACAATTTTGTGTAAAATTTTAAATATGTATCAAAGTAAAATATATTTAATTTATTTTTGCGAAAATATACCAAGTTGTAAAAAGTTTTAAGTATTTCACACTATGAAGTTGTATTACTAGTGACCTTGGATATAATTATTTGAATCCTTAAATATACAACTCTATAAGTTTTTTTTAGATTTAAAAATGACAGTTTGTTCAAAATATCCCCAAAAAAGAGATTAAAAAGTTTTATATAACTTATTAGTTGTGTACCATAATTTTACAAAAATCGACCAATTAATGACCATAAGCATATTTAAAGTTTTCTACCGGTCGTCAAAATTTTGTTCTAAAGAATATTAAAATCCGCAAATTTATATTAATGTTGCAGCACAATAATGTAAAATAGCATTCCTTTAACAATTCACATAAAAAATATGACTAAATATTTTTTAACAAATCGTTATTTGTCTTTTAATTTAAATTTTATGAACAATATATTTAATTTTAACATATTTTTATTGTTTTGAATTATTTTCAAGCCAATAAAAAAACAAAACATTTTCATATAATTTTGACAGTTTCATTAAAATTAAAAAATAAATAAAAAAGTGAAATAGAAAATAGGAAATCAATATTTTAAGAATCTCCATGTAATACCTCCCATTTTCTTATAGCTTTTCTTATAATATTAATAATACATAATATTTCGGTGATTCGAATTTACTTATCATATTTCTATTCATAAAAAGTAAGTAAAACTTATCTTATTATTCTCTAATCAAGCTAAATTTACACTACACCACCATCCACCTAAAGTTTAAATCATGTCCGTCCGTTGCGTTAGCTAAACGGCTACCCATGTTAAAAAACTTTCTGCACAAATATTATATCACAATTTTGAAATATCAATTAAATTGAAATTGATGTGTATAGTCCATTATTACACCCACTCCATACCTTAAAAATAGATAATTTTAAATGAATATTCGGTAAAAAAGTTCTATACAAGTTTAACATTTTGTACAAAATCTTATTAAAATCGGTCCACAATTGTCCATAGTCCATTACATTTAGTAAATCATTAAGGCTATAAATCCCATACGAATATTGTATCACTTAATATTAGGCACAAATAATATATTTATAAGCATAAAGTACAGACAAAATTTTATAAAGATTCATAATTGACCACCCAGCCTCCAATATAACAACACCAATCACCAAAAGATCCATAAATACATGTAAATCTCTATGTATCAACGAATTTGGTACACAAAAGCCAATGTTAGCGTATTGGTCGGGTTTAATATCCTTAATCGAAATGGAAATTATAGATTAGGATATTAAATTTTGGCTTATAACCTTTTTAAAAGTTTTAGAATTAATTTGGTTTCTTTTTCTAGGTGATTCTGTCATTTTATTCTTCTATTGCAACAATAAATCAACATAAATCTGTTTCTTAATATTGTACGATTGATTTTGTAAAATAAACATATTTAATAAAAAAATTATTACATCTTTTTAATAATGGTTAAAAATTAAGTCTATAAATATTTCATTTGATCAAAATTAAATATTGTTATTGAAAACTTTCTAAAAACCAGTTATTATTTTTATTGTTCACTAAAATAAGAATTTATAAAAGTAAAAATTTAATAAGAAAAAAATTTTTTTCCAATAAAACATTTACGAAATTTCAATGTTTATTTTACTTTAATTCAGTGATAGGTCCTGATTTCAGAAAAAAATATCTAAATTGATTTGTAAATTATAATAGAATATGGAAATTTATTTTTCTTGTTTAAGTATAGATAGAGCGACTATAGTCTAGTTCATAGTGAGCTCAGTCTATCAACGTGTCGTGTTGTGAGTTTCGATTCCACAGACATTTATCTGCCTTCACTACAACAGCCAATATTCTCGCCCGGTTAGAATTAGAATATAATTGTTATTATATTGAAAAATAAATAAATAAATAAATAAATAATAATAAATAAATAAAGAAATAAATAATAAATAAATAAAAAATAAAAAAGAAAAAAAAATAAATAAAAAATAAACAAGTGCGATATTTATATTCGGCTTCGGACCGAATCTATATACCCACCATCAAGTTTTTAAAATTTTCATTATATGGAAGTTACCGTAAAGTGGCGACAAAAGCCTATTTTTAGTTTCCAAGGTCTATATCGACCCTTCATACATACACAGAAGAAAATCTATTACTAAATATTTTTAAAACAATTCGTTATTTGAATTTAAATAAATCAAAGAAACAATATTTGATTTTCACAAAAATGTTTATTGGTTTAAATTTTTAAAGCCCACGATACAAAAAACAATAATTTAAATTCATATATTTTACAATTTCAGCTAATAATAAAATCAAAAATTATAAAATTTGAATTAAGAAAATATGAAATCCAAATAGAAGACTCTCCAAGGTAATTACCTCAATTTCCTTATATATTTCCATTATTTGTTTAATTTATTTTTAGTTGATTTGCAATATATATTTTTAACTTTTTAAAATATGTAAGTAATATTGTTTTATTATCCCTAAATTCATGTTAACTTTTGAGTGAATTTAAAAATCTTGCTCTTTTGTCCATTACTTATATCCTACACTACCATATGTGGTTGGAGTATTATGCTTTTGAGCTAGTACAGAACAGAAAAAAAATATGTACCGCCTTTCAGATTCTGAATCGATATCCGTCTGAGTGGCTGTCCTTATAAACCTTTTAAACAAAGTACGGGTCGCAATTTCTAAGATACTTTAATGAAATTTGGCACAAATAAAGGCATCATATGCACAAAGCCTATTGAAATCGGTTATTA
>MINK01173193.1:0-15477 GCA_001735545.1 Phormia regina
TTATATAGGTATTGATTTGAATGGTATACAGAAATTGTAGTACATATTTTAAATTTAAAAAATAATATTTTTTCAAAAGTATTCTTAAAATCATATCACTTTTTTTTAATCAAGATCAAGAATATTTCGATAGGTAACGAACGCAGGCGCGGATTCAACTCAAGCATTTGGGGGAGGAAAATAGAATGATTTTCTTAATTATTTTCTTAAAATTTAAGTTTTAGTATAGATTTCACATTAAGCATTTTCATTTTGGGGAGGGAAATTTTCTTTTTTCCCTCCCCGTGTATCCGCGCCTCAACGAACGTAATTAAACATATATTTTTTGATAATGAAAAGTACTTAAAATTCTACTTATTTTCAAATTGAACAAAGTACAGATTACAAAAAGTAAAAACTTTAAAAAACAATTTATTAATTATTCAAAAAAAAAAATCTAAATAAACTTTTGTTACACACTATACCTAAAATGATCTACGTGCTTTTCCATGTCATTAAAAATAGCTAAAGATTCTTTCTTATAAACTATGAATCAATTTAAAACCTTATCACAAATACTCATTTAAATATTTATAAATGTACATAAATATGTGATATAAAATGTTTAAAAGAATGTTTAATAAAATCAAATAGCAATTTTTTAGTTAGTAGCTACTTTTTTTTATCTACTCGAGCATTATAATAATAATAATAAAATTTAAATTAAAAAAAACTATTTAAATAAATAAAGAGTGTTTTATATTTTATTAATTCTCTTAGTTTTACGACATGTTGACGCGCATATTTTCCTATTCGTAGCATAACAAAAAATAATTAATTAATTCACACTAAAACTGAGCAAACAAATTATGCTTAAATACTTAACAAATAGGAAAAAAATAATATATATAAACAGAATCTAGTCTAAATTAAAAAATGGTTCTGGTTTAGATTTCGATTTCTATAGAATATAAGTAGATTGACAGCTGCGTTTAAATAATTAATTAAAAATGATTTTAAATTGGAAAATTTTGATTTTAAAATTTGTTTATCATAAAATAATAAAAAAAAAAAAACAAATGATAATGTTAACCAACTACATGTATTAATTTTAATTTTTATTAAAACAATTTTAATTAATGACTTTTAAATTACTTTTTATGCGTTGGTTTTGTTAAAGTTTAAATTTGTTTGTTTTAAAAACTAAATAAATTTGTTTTATTAGTTTTTTCTTCCATCTTTTTTTATTTGTTCCATTAAAAGTTTAGCAGGTGGAAATTCCATTTAGAAAGTTCGTCGACCAAAAAAGGAAATATAAAATAAATTTAAAAATTACTGTTATTTATTTTGTTATAAAATTAATGAGTTTAAAATTTAAGCAAACAAAACTTTGTTTAAATGTTAATAAATCATTTTTTTTAAACATATTTATTATGTTTTTATGTTAATATTAAATAAATATAAATTTAATTTAATAAATCATCATATATATTAAATAAAAATACAGTGATGAAGGAAAATCTCCCAAAATAATACAAAAGAAAACAAATAATATGAGACTAAGGGGGTTCCACCCCTGAGTTGTGTGTTGGATTCCTCTACTTAACTTAACATTATACGCTAGTCTGTTATGCCTTCAACAAATTTTAAGCAAAATCCATCAGCCGATCACAAGTTACAGATTTATTTCTAAAGATTTTCAATTCTGCCCACTGAGCATTGGCTATAGAAACAAATATACTTTATGGTTTCTTGGATATTTTTTTGAAGACTATGAAGACTATATTAATCGAAAGAATTAAAGTAATTTTTTTTTTTAATTTTTGTTTTTTAAAATTTTGATTAAATTTTAAAAAATAAATTTCGAATTTTTTAAGTCTAAAATTTATTTATATAAATATAAATTTTTATTCAGAGCCTCCTAAAAATATTTGCATTTGTAACTTTTTAAATTTATTAAAAGAAAATTACAATAGACTCTAACAGCTTTTATTTACAAATGTATGAAACACTATTGCATTTGTCATTTCAAATAGAAAATTTGTTTTCATGACTTCAATTTTAATTTATAGACCCTTCACAACAAGAGTAAAGGGTATATATAGGTTTATCATTCCGTTTGTAATTTCCAAAAAAGAGTTTTCATTTTCGGATTCCTTGAAAAAAAGGTGACGATAGGAACATGTCCGTCCATCCGTCCATGTGTCTGTTGAAATGATACTTATAAAGCCCACCGATAACTGATATATATAATATGTATATCAAACGATCGAAATTCTTTTCGAGAATTATACTATTGGAATTCAGCAAGATCAGTTTTTACAATGCAGAGATATTCGAACTTTTTTGTATATTAATATTATTATTATTTATTTTAATTATTAAATATTCAAGCTATTTCATTTATTATTTATTGTATCTCTAGTACGCTTTTATCCCCTAACTTTCCAATCCACAGTCCACAGTCGCTAGATAAAATCAAATCTTATTCTACCTGAACGATAGTGAAGGGCATTTAAGATTCGGTAGAGCTAAATAAAGCGCTTTTACCTGTTTAACATATGGTACTAAATCAATTATTTATCTGAGATGACGACTATGGAGGTCTACCCTCTACCATATGAAATTTTATTTAGATATTTCCAACGGTTCACAAGTTACATAATTGTTTACAAAATAATCCATTTAAGATCACGGTGGCGCTATAAGGGAATCAATTTCAATTATTTAGCAATTAAAAAGAAATACACCAGATTTATTTATAAAATCTTTATGTTTTTTATTGAAAATTGAATTGAAATGTTTAAGTTTTAAAAATTTATTTATTAAATTATTATATTAAACAACAAAAAAATTAAAATCTTGTCCAATTGTTTTTACATATAAATCCTTATTCGCAATTAGCAAGTTTTTTCATTATATCTGTATGCGGAAATCCTGAACATTGTATCTTCTTTCTGCAATCAGGTGAAGGTGCACAAACCACTGTCAATAGAAATGATAAATAAATGTATTTCCTTTTTTGGAAAATTGAAACTCAATATTATGTTACATACGAGGACACTCAGCCATCACATATTGTATTAAAATTACAATAACGATTAAATATTTAAATAACATTATTTATAGAAAAAAAAAACTAAAACAAAACCCCTACCAACTACTAGCTATAACGAATTTTGGCAAAAATACCTTAAGAATTAAACTTTATATAGCAACTAAATTGTAGTTTCTAATCATGTCCCTGAATAAGTTTGACTAATTAAATAAATTCGAAAGAATTTGAAATTTGATTTTAAATAAAAATTTACATAAAAATGCAATATTTACTTAATATAAATGTTTTAAATGTTTTCCATGTAATTCAGTTTTTAGTTTTTATGAATAAAATATTAAAATTATTCATCTAATTTCATTGTTATTAAAATTACTCTCTTTGATCGAGCGCTAAGCGATCGATGATCGATATAGTTTCCTTCCATCTCAACGAAATGTATGAGTTACTGTATTGACGTTGCATATAGTTTCTTAAGGAATTAACAAATAATTCGGGTCCAATTTAACCTTAAAATTGATTTAAATTTTGTGGTTCGCCAGAGTCCACAAAACTTGATTTTTATCCCAAAACAACCAAAACCAGATTTTCACTTCAAAGATAGTTTTTCATCACAAAATTTTTCACCATATGACTAGGCCTTAAAACTAAATTTTTACCTCAAAATTGTTTTTTTTTTCTTCACCACAAAACTAGTTTTTCACCACATAACTTGTTTTTTTTAATACAAAACTGGTTTTAACCACAAAACTAACTTCTCACGACCAAAATTATTTTTTTTTTCTTTTTACCTCAAGATGGTTTTTCAGAACAAAACTATTTTTTCACCACAAAACTATTTTTTCACCACAAAACTATTTTTTCACCACAAAACTATTTTTTCACCACAAAACTAGTTTTTCACCACAAAACTTGTTTTTAACCACAAAACTTGTTTTTAACCACAAAATTAGCTTTTCACGACTAAATTTCTTTCACCACAAAACTAGTTTTTCAACTCAAAACTGGTTTTTCACCACCAAAATAGTTTTTTATCTGGATAGTTTTTCACTTCGAAATTAAAGTCTCATCACAGAGTTAATGGCTTTTCATTACCAAAAAAAGAATTTTGCGACAAAAAATACTATTTCACCACTAAACTGTTTTTTTAAACACAAATTGAATTTTTCACCTCAAATTTATTATTATTTTTTTTAAACTAAATTAGTTTCTTAAAAAAAATTTGTTAAAAAAATATTTAAAAATTTGGCTTTCACCAGAAAAGTTTTTATATTCTTCTATTATTATTAATAACATTAATAGATTTTAATTAAGATGATCAAGCAAAAAGTTTTTTTATTTAAATTATTTTCATAATTTTAAAACACATTGGTTTTCCAAAGAAAACATTATTCTAGTAAAGGGAAAATTTCAATCAATTATTTTCATTTAATAATAGTGATCCCTGGTTTCTCTGAAATCTGGATTCGGCTTTTAAATTTATGAAGTGATTGAGATAACATGAGATATTATGAATTGTTTTTATTCGATTCCTTGGGATAAATTCGCTCACACTCACTATTTCCTTTGGCCTCTATTATGAAAGAAATATATAAAGAACAAATTATGATTTAATTAAGGAAAACTATTTATAAATATTTTACTTGATCGCGTTGTCATTACATATGAAATTTGTAGAAATTTAAAAAAACATTTCGTTAATCATACAATATACCAGTTACTGCATAAACGATATAAGAAAATAATTTATTTTAAAAATCTAGTTTATATAATGTATTAAATAGCCAAAAATGTCGATGAATAAGTTTTGGTTAATTTTTAAATGCAAAAAGTCTAATTAAATATTAACAAGATTTCGAATTGTTTAAATTTAAAAAAAAAAAATCCATAAAAATAATAGAATTTTTTTACATTTAGGATATCAGTTTTGTCTATAACAATTTATAATTTTTCACCTAATTTTTATATGAACCGTATCAGAGTAATTGTAAGTAAATAGAAGAGCTACAATAAAAATTGACTCTTTTATTGTAATGCAATCTTAAACTAATTCGTTTCGATATTAAAATTAACATTTTATACTTTTCATATGAATTAACAAAACGAATTGATTTATGTTTTATAAAAAAAGTCATTTAAATTTAAATTAATTTTATAATAACGTTTGTAACATTTGTAGAATATTTTATAAAATTAAATAAAAATATAATGTAATATTTAAAATTTTTTGAAATACAATAAAAAGGACAATAATTCCCCTACTTAGAGAATAGCCATAACCTATAATTTAAATAACAGATTTCCCATAGCAACAATTCAACAAAACCCTTTTTAGGTAGAGTAACATGAATTCGATTTATACTTTAAAAAATTAACTACAATTTTAACACTATAAATATAAATGTCAAATTTAATTTTTGGATTTTTATTTTTATTATACGAATAACATTTTTTTTAAGATTAAATCGCTATGTTTCTGAAATATTCATTAATTTTTATATTGATGCAGTGTATTTTAGGCAAAGAAGTAAAAATAATATTTCGCAAGAAAATTATTATGGATATTCCATTTATATTCGAAACTGATTCATTGCCTAGCGGAACTGTTGTCAACATAGCGCCTACATTCGTCGAAACAGATCCTACAACGATCAAAAAGGGAGTAGTTGTTACAACTACAGAAAAAGTTCCAGAAACTACTGAAAGCGAAACTACAACATCCGAACTAGAAACAACAACTGAAGAAGTAGATTCGACAACAACTGAAGATATAGATTCAACAAATACTGATGATCCAAATGAAACGGCTGTCTATAATATTAAATATGCCTGTGAAGATATTTGTCCCCTTAGTCATAATGAGCAAAAAATTCATCAATGTTATGATGTAATTGATAATCATTCGAGAGTATGTAATAAAAAATATTGTCGTGATCGTAGCAAGGGTAAATGTGTACCATTTCCAAAATTTTAATTGAAACATTTTTATAAATAAAATATGAATTGAGAAAGTGAAAATTTTACCTACCATATACATTGGAGATTGAAAATATAGTTTTTCAACTTGATATCTCATTATAAATATTATTATTTTTTTAGTATTAAATTGATTACTAAATTAGTTTATACTATATAAAAAATGTATATTCCCTCATATTATAGTTTTTCCATCACAAAAATAGTTTTTCACCTAAAAATTATTTTTTCACCACAAACGTATTATTTTTATCTCAAATCTAATTTCTCGCCACAAACAAATTAAAAAAAAAAAAGTAAATTTCGATTCTATCGAAAAGAGATTAATATTAAAAAGGTTTTCTAAATACTTTATAGATTTTCTTTTTTTAATTATATATATGTAGGTTCTTATAGATTTTTTTTATAAAACTAAAACATTATCTTTAGCTCACAATTCACAATTAATGAAATATTTAACCAAATTATAAAATAAAACTCAAAAAATATTTGCTATCATTTGATCTTGAAAATGTTTTGTAAAACAAAACTGCGTGAGTGAAACAATAATATTAAGTAAAATGTTAGCTATGATTATTAAGTAAAATATATATATTTTTCTATTAAAATGTAGAGGTTCGAAATTATTTTGTATACGGCTATGCCATGGATATCACGAAAATTGAATAGGAATAATGAAGAATCATATGACAAACATTTTATATAAATACAAAAAAATAAATAAATAAAAATAAATAATAATAAACTGTAAAATTTAAAACAAATTCTAGTTAAATTTTGACAAAAGCCATAAGATACATGATACCATATGGCATTAAAATAACAAAAGTGTAAAACGGGTTTCATCATACTAAGCTTCGTCGGTTCAGCTTCTTTCTACACTTTTTTTTTGAATTCAAATTAATTCAAATATTAATAAAACAATGTTAAATGCTACCTACTGTTTTGGCTCATATTAAAAATTATTACTAAGTTTTCTAATGATAATATATCTTAATAAAATATAACAGATATAACAGATATTCATAAAACTGAAATAAAATGCCCAACATTAACCATAAATTAAATTAAAAGTGTAATAAATTCTTTTGATTTAAAAACATGGCATACACAACTAAATATTTTTCTAAACGGAAATAATTTATTAAAATAAAATATCATTATGATGATGATGATCATCTAAGTATAAATGATAACAATCGACGTTGTGATGTGAATAGTATATAGCATAAAATTAGTGATTAAGATTTCAAATCGCATAATAGATTTGAAATCGCATGCTTATACCAAAGTGGAAATGACTATTTTGCTTAAGCGTGGCTTCAAAGAGCTGATCAAATTGAGAGAAATCGAACAAGTAAAACGCGTGAGCTGCAACATATGCTGAAATAAAGTTGGCGATTTTTAAAACACATGTGAAATTACAATCGTGTGATTTCCATTACATAGGTGAATAAATATTAATAATACTGTTTAATTCCGGAGTGTAAGGGAAAATTAAGAACAAATATTGGCACCTTTCATTATTTTTTAATTATCGAAAGCCATGTGTTTAATATTAATTGCATGCAAATTAATAAATGTTTTTACTTTATGTAGTTCTTTTGTTGTAATATATGTTTTTATTTAATTAAAATTCTTAAATTTAATAAATTCAACTAAAACATATTTCATTTAGTTCAGATTTGTTTATAGGTTTTTAAAGTAAATTATTAAACAATGTAAAATTGTTAAATATTTTTTTTTTCTATTTCAGCTACATATTTCTGGGTTGGTGTTTTTTTTTTTATTAATATTATTTTCTTTTTATTTGTATATATTAAAATCTTATTAAATTTAGTATTTTGTGTTTATTTTAATTAAAGCTTAAATTTTGTGCTAAAAAGCCTTCGAACATTTTAATAATTGTTTGGTATTATTTTTAAATAAATTTTTATTAAAATTTGTGTTTTTTATATATCATTCTTTGGTTTAATAGAGAGTTTTAAAACTAAAAAAAAAAAAATAAATGTTATACAGTGTTTTAGGCATTTGCAACAGCAACAGCTTTCTTCTGTATTAAACAGTCCAAGGCACAAGTGACATCGTGGAAAATTTCATCGACGCTGCGTTCAGCATTGATCTAGAGATAAAAGATGGATACATTTAATAAAAGAGAATAGTTAAATTATATAAAAAGAAAACAACTTACGATTAAAGTTTTATCAGTGTATTGCGACAAAATATCATTGGTGTTCGATCTGAAGGTGGCAATACGTGTCTTAATGGTTTCTTCATTATCATCGGCACGTTTTTCGGTAGAGGCAGCAGCACGAGCCATAACACGGGCAACCAAAGTGGCCTATTTTTTGAAGGTATAAATAATAATTAATTATCTTTATATAAATGTTATTATTAAATAAATTCAAATTACATCTTGACAGTCAAAGAACATGACCAAATCAGCAGGAGCAATTTTCTTTTCGAAGGCTACACCTTGATCTTTTTCACGGGGATAACTGAAAACAAAGAAAAAAAAAAATATTTGAATTTTTTTTAGTCGGAAAAAAGTGTCTGTGCCAGGGAAACAGAATTTTTTTAGACGGAAAAATTACTCTTAGAGAAATATTAAAGACTGGGACATATTTACTTAGACGAAAAAATGTTGTATAAACTCACCCATCAATAAGGAAACCCTTGGCTCCACTTAGTCTCTCACGAATGGCCTTCTCCAACAAACCCAAAACATCATCGTTGGATACTAATTTTCCCTCCTTCATAATGGCAGCCAACTCTTTACCTTTCTCGGAACCAGAAGCAACCTATTCAAAAAATTCAACCGTTAAGTAATTTTATTTTCAAAAAATTTATTGTCAAAAAAAAAACCCACCTCTTCACGCAATAAATCACCGCTGCTCAAGTGTACAAAACCATATTTTTCTACAATTTTGGCACATTGAGTACCTTTGCCACAGCCGGGACCACCCAAAAGCCAAATAATTGGTACACCAACCTGTAAAAATATAAATAAAGGAACCATAATGGATAAACTGATTAATATAAAGAGAATAGAAATGAATTCTTATGGGAAATTACAATATTTAGGCAGCCAAAGGCAGCAGAGTTTATACAATAAGCTGAAATAGAAATGGATTTTTCGTTTCTTTTTTTTTTTACAATTCATTTATACATTTTCAATAAAATGAAAATATACATTTTATTTTTATATATAGAAACAAGAAGGCTTAAGAGAGAATAAGAGAGCTTAAGAGAGAATAAGCATTTGGTAGATTATTAGTACATTTAAGCTTCAAAATATATTTTCTCTATATTTTATTTATAAAAAATATAAAAAAACAACAATCATGCAACATGTTTGAGAATATTTTCAATATTTTTATTACAAAAAAAAAAAAAAAAAAAAAAAAACCCGGATAAAAAAAAAAAAAAAAAAAAAAAATCTCCAAAACATTATCTTTTTTTTTTTTATTTAAATTTTAAATAAATTCTTTTAGGGATCCAAGGAATATTTTTTGAGGGAGTATGTTTGGGGGGGAGGGAAATATATTTGATTTATTTTTGTTAATATTTATGTTACACATACATACGAACATTTAACGTTTAACACCTTTGTTTACATTCGTTTAACAACATAGAAAGAGTATAGACAACATATAGAGAGGATCTGTCCTCTAGTTGTTGATAAAATTTCTTTGGCTTTTGATTTGTTTATTATTACTTACACCCACTTGTTGTCGTCGTATTTCCTCGGCTCTTAGTTTATCATTGGCCTCCTTCTTCATGGCCATTTGGTGACACATGAACAACTACACAAAAGTTTTGTTTTAAAGAATTGAAATTGTATGAAGTTGTTGTTGTAGTATTGTTGTTTATTAAAATGAATTTGTTGTTATTGTATTTATTGGTAGTAAATATAAAGGATTTCGTAAGGATTTTCTTTCTTCCCAAAAAAATTAGTAAAAAGAAGCATCAAATTTTAAAGTTTATTTTTAAAACAAAATTGTGTTAGTAATTTATAATAAAAATTAAAAAAATAAACAAAACAAATTTAATTAAATAAATTAGTTTCTCTATTTTTCACTTTCTCTTTAAACATCTTTCTCTAAACATCTTTATAAATCTACAATTGGATACGTCTCTGTTTATATTTTCCCTATACACATAAATGTAGCCATAAAATTTATATTTCCGGCAAAATGCCAAGTTTTCTTCGTACACATTTATACAATATACATTTATTGTTGTTGTTTTTCGTAATTGAGGCAAGTGGTTTAAAAAACCACGACGGAAACACACAATATGTATTTTATTATTAACCAAAAAAAATTTATATAAATTTTGTTTTTATAAAACAGATACATAAATATTTAGTTATTGTCATTAAGGAAGAACATAGCGACAATATCAAATAAAAAAAAAAAAATAAGAAGAAAAACATCTTAACCTTCAACAACGTTTTTCATTTTTATTAAAAATTTCAAGTATAAACCAACCAGGCGTTTAACTAAGAATATAAAATTTATTTTATTATAGTTTTATTTTTTATATTTTTGTATCACTATATGTGTATATAATTTTATAGTTGAAGGAAATTATAAAAAAAAAATCATACGACATAATACCTAAATATATTTCACGAACAAAAATATTTTCTATGCCTATGATATTTTGCATACACATACTCTATGGTGAGATTTAAATATTTCTATTTTTTTTTTTAATTTAAAAGAAATTCGCGATATTATTCACGCATTTAATTTTCGGAAAAGTCGAAAAAATTGCAAAAGTGTGTAATTTTCAATATCAGTTTCAAATTCAAGATCTTCAAAAGCTTTTAACGAATTTTAATGATTTAAATTGCATATATAAGATGTCCACTATAAAAAAAGCTATAAAAGCAATTAACATATAATATTATCATTCAAAAATGCTTTCATAATGCAAATCCAATTGTAGAATGCATTTTTGAAAAATTTCTACCCATTCAATTTTTTCTACTTCTAATATAAAAAAATTATGTTTGCTAAATAATGGAATATAAATTGTTATGGGACAAAATTATCCACTATATAAGAAAATTAATATTTCTTCAAATTTTTTTCATCCAAAAAAATATTTTTTATTTTTTGTGAATTTAAGAATTAATTTTTATCATAATATTTTAGAATTTGTTATTTGTGTTTTAAAACTTTTTGTTCCAGATTAAATGCTAATGTTTTATATAATAAATAATTGAGGGATTCACAAAGTGTCCTATCATGTCGTATTGTCATATTGTCATACAATTTTACAAAAGAAAAGCAATAACAATATTTTTTATACATTGAAATATTTTACGACATATGACAATACGACATGATATCACACCTTGTGAATTCCACAAATATTTGTCTGCAATAAAAAATATTTGAAATCGAAAGGAGAGAAATTCTAAAATTGTATTTGCATTATGAATGCATTTTTGAATGATAACATTATTTTTAAATTGCTACATTTATAGTAAACATATTCTTCTTTTATATGCAATTTAAATTACTAAAATACGTTAAAAACTTTAAGAGATATTGAAGTTCAAAGTTGCACACTTTTACGTTTTTTTTTGCCTTTTCGAAAAATTAAGATATCGAATAAATTTGCGAATTTTTCAATATTCAAAATAATAATAATAATAATAAAAATAGAGAATTAAGAAATTTTTTTCTAAAGAAATGTTATCGTTAGAAATATTCTTCTAATGAAATATCGATAAATTTATTTCTCAAAACAAACTTTTATTTTCTACAAGAAAGTTATCGCTAATTTAACTTTTTCATAGAAAAGTTATCAACAATTTAACTTTTCCATAAAAAAAGTTAACTTTTATTTTCTATCGATAACCTTTATTTTCATTCCAAGTTTATTTTTTATTAAAGACTTATAGATAACTTTAATTTCTGTAGGAATCGAAAATGTTTATTTTGACATATTTTTCAAACTTTGAGAAAATTTTATTTAAAAAACAGTTATATATTTATATTCATAAATAAATCTTTCATTTTAATATTCTAAAATTTAAATATAAAAATATATAAATGAAGAATATTTCGTTTTTTTTTTTTTAATTTGCAATCAAAAATTTTGCAATTAATTATTATTCTTCATTAATATATTCTTATATTTAAATTTTAGAATATTAAAATGAAAGATTTATTTGTGAAAATATTTTAAATTAAAAATTATAAGAAAACTTAAAATCATTCATACTGAAACCAAAACTATAAATTAATTTGTAAAAATTTCCCCAGCAATAAAAATCAATCATACGCCTTGATGAACATTTTTATAGTAACATAAAGAATGAAACAAATTTGCACAAAATTAATAATAGAATGGTTTCCAATTTTTACAAAAGAATATTAATAAAAATGAAATAATTCATTTAATTTTGCTAAGAAAAACAATTGAATGAAATACCTATTTAGAAATATACCCAAGATATTTCTTTTTATTAAAATTTATTTCCATATATATTTTTTTTTATTAAAAAATCAATCAATTAATTTGACGTTTTAATGTCTTTTAATTTAGATAGAAATTTCCGTTAATACAAATTATAGCTGTGATTTTTAACAATAGAGAAAAAAATATATATAACCCCAATAAAATCATATGATATTTTTTTCTTTTAATAATTTTTTTTTCTGCTTAAACAATAACAAAAAATCACTCAATTTAGGCAAAATTAACAAGATGTCGGCTAAGAAATAAATACATATAGCGAAAAGAAAATAACAAGAAGAAAAACAAAAACAATTTAAATATTTACACATTATTATATTTTGTATATAAATGTCTAAATTTGTAGTTGAGAAAATACATGTTATATTTTATGTGAGTATGTATTTGTAGTCAATATAAAAACAATAACAAATTATTTTTCTTGTTCTTTTTTTCTGTTTGTTTCATAAACATTTCACACCGCAATTGTTAATAAATTAATTGTTGATTTTGCCACCTACTCTCTCGTGAGTTATTTAACATTAAACATTCAATCAAACATGTGTATAAACGTATGTATGTATATGTGAGTGTGTGTTTGTAAAATAGTTGTATTTATGCAAATAAATAAAAAAAGAAAACAATAATCAAAGAACAGAGGTGAGTAAGGTGGTACTCAAATGTTTACATTAGTCATAACGGTTGTGTAATTAAGGATGCCAGATGATACCCAGCAGTTTATTTGATGGCGATTAACCCGCTTTTAGACAGTAAGATTCATTGGTATATAGTCACCTGCCGCTCTCTATCGGTCACCATTGAGCACATTAGCAATTGGCATTTTACGGACTCTAAGGCAAGTGGGAAAAAGACGAAAAGATGAATAAACAATTTTTAACTGACTCATTGTGATCAGTAAAGTGAATGTTAGTAGCCCTTAAAGTGGCTGTGTATGTGAAAAAGGGACACCTTTTGGTAATTGCAGCGTCCTGTTTTGTCCTTTTATTGAATCCTTAGGTAGTCATGGACGTGATTGTGTGTACCAAAAAGTGACATTATGAAGTCGTTGAGATGGCAATAGACTTCTTCCTTGGACAAGCCCATGTTAAAGTGATTAGCCAAATAAGTAATAAAGTGACTAGAGGTACCCTAATGTATTCGATTAGATAACTTGAAAGCAACTGACAAAATTGACTGCTGGGTAGTTTTAGGATTCAGAAGATTTTTTTAATAAAAAATTCAAATAGAAAGGAAAAAACAAAAAAAAAAAAAAATTATATAATTTTTTTAGTTAATAATTGGATTAAAATGTTTTATTGAGTATTATTTTTAAAATAAGATTTTTTTTTAATTTATTTTGTTTAAGAACCTCTGGTTAAACACTTCCTCTAACTTATAGCATCTATTTATTTTCAATGTTTTGTATGTAAAACAAATTTTACATTTATGTAGCTAAAAATCAATTATCATCAACCTGCTAAAAATCATTGAAAAATATTTGGCATTGATCAAATATTTCTTTTTTTTTTTTTGTTTGTTTATAAAAACGTGTCTATATATTATACATAAATATGTATGTATGTCTGATTTGATATTATAATTTTGTTTCTTTATTTGAAGAAAGTGTAAAAATTATCTTAATATGTGAAATTCTTTTTATTTATTTCAATAAAATATGAAGGTCATCATTAATATGTATTTGTTTAAAAAATATATTTGTTTATATAAGTTCAATAAACTTTTTACTTTTATTTCCAAAAATTTGCAAAATCTCAATATTGTTGTTTATAATAAGAAAAAAATTTTGTATTTAATTAAAAAAAATTTATTACTATATGTTCACAATTTGATGACAAATTTTATGATTTGAATTAAAAAGATAACAAAATGTTTTTTTTTTTTTTTTTTTGATCATTAAAAGAGGCAGGTAATTATTAATATTTAAATACAAACTGAAATCTTATTTAACTTTTTTTGATAATATTTATTAAAAAAAAATTTTATTTTGTTTGTTTTTGTTAAGTTTACAAAAAAAATATTCTTAATCATTATAAATTTCCTAACTAAACTAAACTTGATTTTTATTAAATTTTATACAAACGTTTAGGTTTTTAAACTTTGATCCCTTCACGTGGTTATACGACTGGTTGTTAGATCATAATTTTATTTCAAAGTCTGAAATTTTGTTTATATAAATATTTAAATTAATTCTACTGAAAATAAACAAATTTACCTATTAACAAATATAAAACGTAAAAGAAAGTCTTCCACATCACAAAAAATATGACTAATATAATATTGAACTTTGAACTATTTGCAGCATATACTAAATTTGGGCCAAATCAAAGTTCTTGAAATTTTAAAGTTTTCTCTTAATAAATTATTAAAATTAATTTCTAATTAATATTTAATTATTTCCAATTTATTTTTTCTCTTAATTAACTATTCAAAGAAGGCTTGGCTTTATAATTTGTTCTATAAATACATACCTATACAATTTTTTCTAAATTACATGTTGTTATAATTTTTCTTCATATTTGAATACGAAATAAGAGTCATAAACTTGAGTCATTTGCATTATATTCACACATCAAATATTTATAAAATAAACGTTAGCACATGAATGACAAGTTGTCATGCTAAAATAACTACTTGTTGTCCAGCGTACAATAGTTTGACATGATATGAGATAATTTATAATGTTTTAAATTTCAAATAAATGTATTTAACCCTTAAAAGGAAAAACAGTTGAAAGGTCTTTAAATTTGTAAAGAAAACTGATGGATAATATAAATGTTCTAAAGATAAATTAATGAAATAATTAATAATAGTTTAATTTTCTTAAATATTTCTAATGAAATGTCATCGTTAAATAAAATAACTTTTCTATAGAAAAGTTAAGTTATCGATAACTTTTCTATAGAAAAGTAAAAGTTATCGATAACTTTTCTATAGAAAAGTTAAGTTATCGATAACTTTTCTATAGAAAA
>MINK01173194.1:0-35240 GCA_001735545.1 Phormia regina
GACAAACATGGGTTAAAAAAGAACTTCTGCAGCTCTTTTTCACCACTAAGTACTTCCAACACAATCCTTTTTCAGTTCTTTTTTTGCTGGGTAGGTTAAAAAAACACTTCTGCAGCTCTTTTTCACCACTAAATACTTCCTTGCAATGGCAACGCAATGTTAAATTCATGAACTTTTCAGCACTTTTTCAGTTCTTTTTTTTTACTGGAATGTTAAAAAAAATTTAAAATTTTTGAAATTTTATTAATACCTACCGTCAAAACCTTACTACAATAATGAATAATGAAAAAAGGACTTTGGTATGGAAAGTGGTATATTATGTTGAAAAACTGTTGAAAAATTCTAACCATTTTTAATATTCATCACAGAAGGTGAATTTTTATGTGAAGCAAAAAAAGTGAATGTCAAAATACTGCATACTTATTGAGCCGAAATAAAGATTGTTATAAAAAACCATCTACAATGAATAACAAACATAAAGTGCTGATTCTACAACATTTTTCTAGAATTTAATACTTTTTTCAAATGATGCCACGATATTTACAATCATAGATTCTTTTAAATTCTTATAAATATCAAACGAATGTACCAGATCAATTGTTTCCTACCCCTAAACTTTTTAGGAATGACAGGTCAAAATTTTATAACATTACACATAATAAAACTCATTCACCTTTTAGTAATTATTTTTTAATTAAATATTTTTGGCTAAAATAAAAAAAATTTTGTGCAAAAGGAAACTTAATAAAAATGTCAAATGGAAATATACATAACTATTATTTTAACCAACGGTGTACTCAGCTAGTAACTATAGACCCGAGATGATAAATTCAGTAGTATTGTACTTTTTTCGGTATAATTTGTTCTTCAAAAGTTCAGAAGTACTACAGTCATAAATTTAGTATAATTATACAATTTAGCTTTTAAACATATAATTAGTAAAGTAGCTCTGTGTTGATCAATAATTCCCGAGTCATTGTAATGAGAGGTTTTTGCTATACCACCCATTTTCAGAGATGTCTTTATAATTTTAGTACAATTATGGTACAAAAAGTACAATTTTATATTTAATTTAATACAATAACAAAAATTACATTTATCATCCCTGCAGACATAATATTTTTGCTACTACTTTTCTCTGCTATCTACAGTAACCATGAGCAAAAGGTTACACCTCGAGTTAAAAATACGGGTCTCCATACAAGTGTGTGTTGGTAACATATTCTTTTTTAGTTTTTACATAATAAAAAAAATTAAATAAATATATTGTGTGGAAAAATATTTTTTGTTTTGACTACGTTTTCATTCAACTCTAAGTAAACTATAGAATTTTTTTCTCCTTCTTTTGTATTTATGTTTATGTTTTTTTGTATTCATTTTTAATAAAACTTTTTCATATTTAAACAAATATAAGTTATGTTTTATTTACTCACAAGTTCTTAGAATAAAAAATAATAGTTGAATTTTAAATAATTAACTTCATACTTGTACTAGCTGAAAGCATACATACATACATACGTATGTATATATATGTATGTGGAAAAGATACTACTATCAGGTGAACTATTTTTCTATTGTCTTATACAGTTTTCTAAATGAAACCTTGCTTAATATCAAGTTTCTATTTTATTATTATTAATTAAAAAAAAAAAAAAATAATAAATAAATTCGAAAAGTTCACACCTGTATATTTAATTTAAATAATTTTTAAAATTTTAATTTTATTATTTTTTTTTTTTTTTCATAAAATGGCTAAAGCAAATATGGTTTCACCGGAAAGCAAATAAGAGTTCCTTTTCCTGCACTAAATGGAAATTAAAAAAAAAATCCATCCAGCCATTAAAATCATAAAAAATACATATAATATGCAGATGTATATATATATATAAATATCATTTGCCTAAAAAATATATAGAAATGCTAACAATTAAACAAATTTGATTGTTCCAAATGATTTATTTACCTTTTTTTTACATATATTTTTATTATATAAATGACTGAAGAACAAAATTGCAATACAAAACGTTTTTAATTTTCAGTTTTCTTTTTTTTTTAATGCTTCCATATCAACTTGAAACATGAATTAATTTCCAAAGAAGTATTCTTAGTTCTGAATCAGTGAATCAATATTTTTATTTTAAATGTAATAAAATATAAATTGAGTAAACCAATAGCCTTTAGTTGATTCTATGCGTTTTTTAATAATTTATTGAAACTTTTTTAACGAATACTTTCTCTCTCTTTTTCAATAAAAATAAATAAAAACATATTTCTGTTTGATGATAACCTTGTTGCAATGGGCTTAAGAAAAACATAATAAAATAAATATTTTCAAATATCAAATATGGAAAATCATTGAACTGAAAATTTATTTAACCATTTATTACCAAAAGCAAATAATTTTTATTTGTTTTTATTGCTGGAATATGTGGGAAATACATACATATATATTTCTATAAAAAAGATTTCTATGGCAAAAATTAAAAAAAACTTTAAAGATTTAAGTGTAGAAAAATTTCACAGTAAAAGAAAATAATAGGAAAATGCATAAATAAATAAATAAAAATCTTAAAATATAATTTTTTTTTAAATTCGACATTTCCTAAATATTTTTAATTGAAAATTGTATAAGAAATATTTAAATATTCTAATTAAATGTTTAAAAATTCGTAAGTAATAAATAAAATAATAAAAATGTATATTAATTATATTTTATGAATAAAGTTAATAAATGAATTTTAAACAAAAGTAAAAAAAAATATATATTAAAAATTCGAAAATGTCAAAAACATTGTTTTTCATAAAAACAAATTTGCCCTTAAAAAAAGTAAGACATATTTCATTAAAATTGATGTATAAATGATGGTTTTATTTTCAGATAAGTGAAGATACTCATTTACAATTAAAAAGTGGATTGAAGGCTAAAAACTATATTATCTATACGAATTAAATGAGAAACTCTGTGGCACAAAAATTTTTGTTTCATTTTGTAATTCTTTGTAATTAGATGTCTTCTTTTTATGGTTCTCTGCATAAAATGCATTATTGTTTATCATACAAAAAAAGAATAGTATGTAATATCTCCATCTCATTCTATATAGAGTAAATGTTGAGTAATTAATAGCAAAAGTAATAATTAAAGTTAATTTATGAGAATGTTTCATATTAAACAGAAAGGCAAAAACTAAATACACTTTTTTATTTTGCTTACTAAGAAATATAAATAATAAAAAAAAATATATTAAAACAATATACTTTTGCATACACAGAAAAAAAAAATAAAAATAAAAATAGACTTCAATTACGAAATTACTTTAATTAATTAATTTTCAATTTATTTTGATGTAATCATCAAAATAATAAAATTAATAAGTAAAATAATTAATTTTATTATAACTTCTTTTTCTTCTTAAATAGACGTATGATGAGTTGAAAATTGACTTAAATTTATTTTATTTCTACATTTTTATATGTAATTTTTTATATTTTCCTAACAGCTGTCGAAATTTATTTGAAACCAATAAGAAGGTTAATTATTTGAATAAATAATATAATTAATTTCAATAAAAAGTTAATTTTTATAATTTGAAATATTTTTTCTGTGTAATAAGTAAACAAAAAACCATGGTGTCATATTTGCAAGGGTTTTGCTCGTTTACAAATCAAGTTATTTAAGAACAGAACAGAAATTGAATTTATCCTTAAAAAAAATAGCTGAATAAATATTGCTAGAGAGTACGCGAACATAGCATAACATAAATGATAGTTTTTTGTAATTGTTTTTATAATACAGATTATAAAGTTTAAAAAACATTATAACTTTTTATTTATTTTTTTCTTTTATGTTAAAATAAACTTTAGTAAATAAAGTTGTTTAAGATAAACTTGTAGAAAACTTGATGTCAATTTTTTTTCTTCTTTCAATATAAGAGAGCAACTATTTATAAAAATATTATTTAAAAAGTTAAATAATGCAAAAAAATATGGTTTTAAATTTAGTTCTATTAACAATGTGTGAAAATTTTCCAAAAAGTGTTTGACACATTAAAAACTGAAAAAAAAAATCCCCAAGACGTACAATTTTTTCTCAAAAGGAATCAAAACCTAGGAAAAAAATCAAATTTAAAAATAATATATAAGAAATATTTAGCAAAATTATATTACCCCAACATAGATGTAAAATGAATGGTATGAATCTTTAAAAATAAATCTAACTATATTCATCCGTTTGGAAAAATTAAAATTTTTTGTTAATAAATTTGTATCTCCTGCTACTCGGATCAACGTGGAAGAATTCAGAAAAATGATTTTGTATTGATCCTGTATAAACACAAGATTTTTTTCATATAATATCTTAAATTGCACAAAAAGTATATTAAAATAATATTATAATTATTATTTCTGATGTAGTAAATAATATAAATATCAATCTTTCATTCTGGGAAAGTTTACTTAAAAAGCTTCACAAATCTATTTTTTGGATTTTTTATAAAATTCATCACCGAATTATTTTTTAGAAAAAAAGTTTTATCGTTGGATCTTAAAATTTTGAATAAAAATTCTAATACGATTTTTTCAAAATTTTACTCATCAACAGCTGTTTAAATCCTATAAACTTTTTTTGAGTAAACAATAGTTTTTTATTTAGTCACTGAATATACTGATTGGCAATTTAACACCAGCATAAATATTTTATTCATTTCATTTCATTTTTTTTTTTTTTTTTTTTCGCCATTTTAACTACACAAAAATGTTTTCTACCACAAATAAACGGCCAATCACTTCCCATCTCTATGTGTTTCAATGCTACAAATAAAAATGTCTACTAAAAAATTATTAAGTTTATTATTTTTTTTTTTTTTTTTCTAGCAAACTTTTAGGCAGACATTTTGATTTGTGTACATATGGTCATTCAATAAAGATAGCAAGTGGCAAGAAAACTAGGGAAAAAATTTTCAACAAGCGCTCAGCCGTTTAATTAAAAAAAATTCTTCTGGATTTTTTTTGTATTTTATTTTACTAGCAATTTTAAGCACTGTTTACTTTGGTTTTACGCTCACACACACGTTTATATTTTTGCATTTTTATTTTTTTTAATTTCTTTGCCTACTTTAAGGTTTAAGTCTTAACAAAACCAACAAAAATATAAATATTCTCTACGTAGTATCTGTTTTTTTTTTTAATATTTAAAAATGAAAAGGGTTAAACATCAATAAATCATTCATTTTATTTTACTTTATTTAACAGTGTTTAAGTTTAGGTCTATCGTAACAAAAAGTTTTTTCTCGTAATTTCATTTCATTTTATTTTTTTTGGGATCCATGACCTTTAGTCTTAGTTAAATATTTTACTATTTATTATATCGTGTTATTTCTTCATTCATTTTCTGTTTTTAATGCTATTACAACTACTAGATACTAGTCCTCCTTTGGCCTTGTTCATTGTACTCCTACTTGGTGGATAGAGTATTTTCATTTTTTTTTTTATATTTTGTTTCGGTGTATTATGTTAAGACGAAGGTTATTATGGAATTATTTATAAATTTTGTTGATACACTACTAGTCTTATTTGTAAATAAATAGATCTTTTCATTCAGCAGATACACGTTCAATGTTCTGTATGTGTGTGTGTGTGTATTCAGCTCTCTTTCAAACGGCATCAAATGTTGATGTCTGTGGCAGGTCTTTTTTTAATATTTTCAACTTGTTTTTCTTATTTTATTTTTTTTCGGTTTTCTTCTTAACAGTCAAATCACGTTGTATATTATGATTTATTATCAATGTTATGTATATTTTTTCTATTTAGGATAAAAAAGCAATATTTGTTTTCTCAATATTTAGTAAAAAACAAATACATATCTATATTTATTTTTTTACATATTTAGTTGTGTGTTTCATTTCTGTTTCTGTTTTTTTTTTTTTTTTCTTTAGCAGGAAATTGTGAAGTAAAGAAATTTGCATTTTTATGTGTATTGTCCAAGGGAATTGTTAGACACGAGCTTCCGTTATTGTTATTTTTACAAATATATGTTTTTTATGTATATTGCACTATGGGATGTTGAAAATAAATAAAATTTCAAATATTAACAGCAAAGTTTGATTAGTTATAACAAATATGTATACGAATTTTTTGCCATGTCAAATATTGTATGACTAGTGTATATAACTATAAAGGTCAGTGCAGAGAGTTAGATCTAAAAAAAAAGCATATTTCCAGGTTATTGAACTTGCTGATTTCAAAAATTAGTTCAAAATTCAAAATGGTAGAAGCACAAAGGCTGCCAAAACTTTTGAAAATTTTTCTGATGTAGCTAAAATTTTTTTGTACGGGTAGTTTTAGATTTTCTTATTTTGAAACTGAAATTAAAATTTGAAAAAAAAAAAAAAAACAAAATGTTTCTTCAAGTTAAGTTAACTTCTTCAAAAATATATTTTGTTATAACCCAAAAGTGTGTGTGTGTGTGTGTGTGTGTGTGTGTGTGTTAAAAACAAATACAATAAAACTTTAAAAATGATTTTTGAAATTTTCGGATATGGGCCTAATAAGAAATTAGTTTATATATTTTTTACTGATTTTAAATTTATTTGTGTCAAATAGTAATATAAATAAGGCATTTCAATGCCTTAAAACTCTATTGGTGTAGTATTTGTATGGGATCTAATTGAAAAAATTGACTAATCATGACCAATTTCGGTATTGTTTTTCATCTAGGAAAAAGAGAGATAGAAAATTAACTGCATCTAAAGTTATATCAAAAGTATCAATTTTTGTGTAAATAAATAAATATTTATTTAAAAAAAACATCTAAATATTTTCTTTAAATCAATATTATCTTGATATCTAGGAAAACTATTATAAAACTGTGAGATGTGGTAATTTATCATATGGAGGAAGTTTTTGGAAACTTTTTTCAAAATCTAACATTCTATTAGATATAAAAATATAAAAAATAGCTTTTTTCGGACTGAGGCTTCTTGTGTATTTCAGTCGTTATCTTAACACTTCGTCTTACACACTGGTCTAGCCAGACCAATTGTGAATTTAAATGTAAATATAATATATTTATAACTTAGCTAGATACATGAAATTCCAGGCACCCTTCTACAATTTTGTGATCCAACGATCTGTAAAAAACCTATCATAAGAAGATGTTCTCTTCATCTTAGGATGTTGTTTTTATTACTTTTTAAGATCCCGAAAATATATATCTAATGATATTTTGGAAGTAGTGAAAATAAACTTCCTTAAAAATGATTTCTATTTATTTTTGCTGGGGATATTGTATATTATTTTATTGAAATTTTTTTAAAACTGAAATCTCTTCAGTATACAAAGCAGGGAGAAAAGCATAAAGTGTAATGATGGAGAATTGTTATATCTTTCGAAGTTTTGTGGTAGTGATGGTAGATGGTATTCATATAAAAATAATAACATAAAAAATTCATCAAAATTTTCATTTAAATATACAGAAATGATGTACTGGTCTGGCCAGACCATATTTGTTACGAATGTGACAATTGAAACATCTGTATGACGAAGGATTAAAGCTTATTGTTTTAATGGAAATCGCCTTCTATATTAAAAGAAGTGTAGAGTGAAATCTTTTTGCACTTTCATATCATGTGTCATTGCCAGTTATAAAGTAGATATCATTTTTGTCATTAATTGATTTCTCTATTTGTATTGATGAGCTGACATAATTAATTTATCCATAATCGAAGCAGACTTGAAACTATTTTACTATAAGTATGTTTTGTTACATTTTCCGTTAAGCTCTCTTTATCATATTATTCATTTCTGTAACGTTTTAGAGTTCCATAGCTCTCAGAGTACGAGCACTTTTCGGCATTCTCACATACATGAACGTCAACAAAAAATACCACAAAAACACACAAACATATTCGCAATCAAAAATTTAGGAAAAAACATCATCAATCCATGCAATTTTAATCTCCTATATTTTTATCAAACATTTTTTAAATTACTTTTTTGTTCGAGTTTGCGAGATTTCGAGGTAGGAACATTCCTCATACAATGAGTTTTAATAAGCTGTTAACGTACATGTTGACAAAAAAGCGATTTTTTCTCTCCCCTGGCGATTTTTTTGAAATGATCCTCACAAAGTTTCTTAAATTTTTTACCTGTTTTCAATACATTTACTTGAACGAAACTTTAATTCACATTTAGAAAATCAAGCAGTAAATATAAAAAAAAAACATTTAAAACTCCAATAAGCAAATAAGTAAATTTTTTCTTTTTCCAAGCCATTGTGTTAAAGATAATTTCATAAGTAAGTAAATGGTTTAAGTATTGAAAACACTATAATATTGTATGTGATGAGTGCTGACATAATAAATTGATTGGTATCTTGTGTATTATTATTGTTATGTTTGTTGTAGTAGTTGTTGATGTTTAATGTTTGTGTTGTGTTATTGCATTACTTTCGCAAACCTTACACATACATTAACAATTATGTTGTATTTACAATAATTTATATAACAAAAACTTTAATACTTATAAGAACTTTGTTATTTCCATAATAAGATAATTTAATAATATTTATAGATATTGCTTTTTACATAAAGGTCTTCTTGTTTTTTTTTTCTTTCTTTTCACGCTCTCTCCCTTTCTCCCCTTGTTATTTTTGTATATTTTTATTACAATCATTATTATCTTTCGTTGTTTATTTATATATACATTTTGTTCTTTATCTTTTAAACTGTTATGAGGTGTAAAAATTTTACACAAAATTATGTTAATATGTTGTAATGTTTACACGAATACAAATCGTGTTTAGTATACATTTAGTTAGTTAAGGTAAATAAAATATTTATAACCTAAAAGTAGGCTATACATTTTTGGAGGGATTTGTTTCTTTCCAAATGGTCTTAAATTATATTTAGGATATGAAAGTATATATTTGTTTTGTTAATTTTGCAAGTTAATTAAACTTTATTAATTATGTAGACTTTCTAATAAAGCAAACAAAATTTGTTAGTAGGTTTTTTTTTCAAACATGCAAATAATGATGATTTGCAGTTTTTTGAAAAAAAAAGATAAATTAACATTTTTTTTTTTTAACAATCAGTAGAGTTGTTGATTGTAAATACTGAGGAGGTTGTTGGAAAAGAATTTCATGATTTTTTTTTTTATATTGTAACATCATTTTGTTATACCAACAGCAATTATTAACATAAGCTATATATAGGCCTAAAACTAGGCTATGAAAACTTATTTATAGATAACGCCTTAGAATATGTTTAATACATATGAATTGTGACGCAAATAACATTTACTTTTTTAACTTTTTATTTACTTTTACATTTTTTAAAGGTGGTAAGTATATAACATTTCTGTTCTTTAAATTATTATTTTAAAAGAAAATATATATTTTTTCCTTCTCCAAACGTTTTGTTTTAAAATTCCTAAAGAAAAATTTTGCATATCAAATTAAATTCAAATGATTATTTGTTATTATTTTTTTTTTTTTTTTGTATTTTCATCTCTTCTCATTTTTTATGTTAATTTGATTTGGGTCAACTTAATAAATCAGTTCTCTTTGCCTTGATTAACTTACAAATTAGTTTCAAAGACCAAAAAAACAAATATCAAATATAAAAATGTATTTATTTTCATTTCTATTTCTAAACAAAATATTTAGTATAACGTTTGCCAGCAATAAATCAAATAAAAGTTTTATTTTATGTGACCAGCAGTTAGACTTGTTATCATAATTTAAAATGACAACAAACAAAAATAAAAAAATAAGAAATAAAATTATAAAAAACACCACATAATATAAAAGAGCCAGTTCTAATTACGTTACAAAGTATAAACATATTCTTTTTATATAATTTAACTTTAAATAGCCCGACTACCATGAAATCAGAATATAAAAACCATAACGAAAACTTGTTGTAGACATTTAAAAAATTTTTGACAACTTGTGGGCCTTTTTCAAATTTACTTTTTAGTAGATGGGGAGAAAATGATTTGCTGTTTTTTTTTTTTTTTTTTTCATTTGTTTTTCTGTCTCTTTTCGTTTAACTATTGCAGACAAAACACACTTTTCAACATGATACGTAAAGAAGAGAATGTTAAAAAAATATGACAACAAATAACCGTTATAGTCTATGTAGTAGAGCAACCAGTTGGCACTTATCATTTATGAGGACCAAAGAAATAAAAAAAATATGTAACAAAATGACACAACCATTCATTGTCACCAGTAAAGCCTTTTAAAACTAAAAAAAAAACAAATTGCATGTTTCCCCAGCAAACTTAGTCGAAACAATGATGGAAGTGCTTTCTAAAGAGTAAAGGACATTCAATTTTTATTTCAGATATTTTGATAAAAGTTTTTAACTTATTAAAATGGATTTCAAATGTTAAAACAAAATAAAGAGATAAAAAAGTTAGGGAGTAAATATTTAATGCAAATGTTTATAAAAAGTTTTTAAGTAGGTATTTCTATTACACAGGGAAACACTGGTTCTGGGAATTTATATAGATGACCTATGAACTTAAAAATTTTTAAATTTTTATCAATTGCTGCGATATATTTTTTGAAATAAATTTATTTGTGTCTATCCATCAGTCAGACACGATAAATAAAACAATTTCGTTCATAAATATTGATAGCATTTTTATTATAATAAAGTGAAATTTTTAGTTTAGAAACCGATTTAAATTTTATAAATACCCAATGTGTCCAAACTTAGGACTCTCTGAACTCGGTTCCGTTATGTCAGTAACGTACAAACTCAAAACTTAAACTTGCCTATACCTCTACTAACGTCCTCTAAGATTGCATTGAATCTGAAGCAGAAGTTTGGAAATTCCAGATTTATTTCTATTTTATTTTTTTAAATCGGGCACTGTGCATCAAGGCTCTCCTGGTTTGCCACTACACTTTACGGTAATAAAAAATATGAAAAAAAACGCAATATAAAATACATTAAAAAATTTTATTTCTTTTTTTTCTGTTTTACCAACATATTATAATATAAAACCCAAAAAGTAAAACAAAAATCTTATTCTCAGATCCTTTCAGCCTTAAACTCACAAATAAGGATAAATTTCGTGATTTATTATTTTTTCCAATTTCAGTTTTGTGTTTATAAACATTTTATTCCTTAAAATATAATGGAAAAAATATTAAATTAAATTTGAATATTTTTTATAGTCATGAAACAATAATAATTATCAAAAGAATCATAAAAGAAAGTTTTTGTTTTAATTTAATCAAATAAAGAAGGCACAACCTCTTAAGGAGATTAAATAATACGATTTTTAATAGAGTCATTTAGACTTCCAAACCCTTGATCACCTTTAAAAAACCTAATTATTTATTTTGAATCTCTTTCGGTCAAAGATAACAAAACTTTTTTTATTTTATATCAAACTTGACATTATATTATTAATTTTAAAATCTTTCCAATGACAAAAAAAAGCTTTTAGTTTTAATTCTTTGTTCACAAATGTTATAAATTTTTAATAAAATTTATTTTAATTTTATTCACCTTTAGAGTGAAAACAACACAAACAATTTTTTTTTAAGTTTGAATCGCACTAAAAATTAAAATCTAACCTTGTGTTAAAAATTTATTTATATTTGACAAATAACAGAGTGTGCACTTAAGTGTCCTTGTAAATCACTATTTTGTGCTCTTTTCTCTGTATTTATTTAGTTGTTATAAAAGTTTTTGTTGTAGATTTGTTTTTTAACATCAGCTAAAGTATAAAGGACTAATTTATCATAATGCTATAATTATTTGACATGTGTTCTTTTTTTTTTGTTTTTTTGTTTTTTATTGCTGCATTAAATAAATACATATATAAATGATTTGACAAATATAAAATAGTTATAGCAGGTATCAGGATACCACAAACTCATATGTATATAGGCGATAATACAAAAATATGCAGTTTAAGAATAAATTAACTGAAACATTTATTTATAGCTAATTATTTGGTCAACTTTAAAGAAACGGTTTACGGCTTTTTTATTACAATATTATTTGAATTAATTCACGTTATACATGTGTAGGGTACTTAGTTTATTATAAATTTATTTCAACAATAAAGGAAACAATAAAGTGTAGAGCAAATGCAAGGGAAAAAGAGAGCATTAGCGAGAGTGACAAAATAAATCCTTGACATTTTAACATTAAATAAAATATTTACTGCTTCACTTAACTCACACAGAACAAATGACAGAAACAAAAGCAAATATATACTAATACAAGCACATACACATACATATGTGTTCATGCATATATATATATATGTATATACATATATGTACATTTCTCTACGAGGATATATTTCAAAGATTTTATATATGGCCATTCATTTAAAAATAAATAAAATGTTTTTCTTGCGACCCTCGTATATATAATATGCAGACAAATTATGAAGAGTATAAAAGCATGTATAGATTTTTCATCCTTGCATATGCTGTTCTATTTTGCTAAAGAAAAACAAATAAAACAACATTGACAGTGAGACATTAAAGGGTGTTGAAAGAAGAGAACTATTAGAAAATAATTGAAATTTTATAATATAAAATATAATTTTATAAAAATTTTCTTAAAAAGAAAATTCCATAAAAACTTAATATAAAAAGAAAATTTAATAAAAATTTTCTATAAAATTAAATTCAATGAAAAATATCTATAGAAAGATAATTTGATGAAAATTATCTAAAAAGAACATTTGATTAAAAAATATTCTAAAAACAGTTTCCTAACAACAATTCAATAAATATTTTCTGGAAGAGAAAATTCTACAAAAATTGTCTATAAAATTAAATTCTATCGAAAAATTCTTTTAAAACAAAAACAGCATATATTAGGACACACTTTACTGTCTATAATGACAATAATAGTTATGGTAGTGGGGTTGAAGATAATAATGACTTGACAAGAAACAAGGAGCAGCTGAAGAAGAACAATAACAAAGACAATAAAAATATTATCCTTGTTGCATATGTAATTATTTATTTTTTTCTCTTTTTATATTACATACGAATGCATATTAGAGTGTAACATTTTTTGGACCTCAGAATACCATAGAAAAGTACCAATATGAAGGACAATATGGAGAAAAATTTATAAAATAAAAAATTAATTATTTTGATTATAAATTTTATATTAAAATTAAAATTTAGTAGAAATTGTACAGAAATTTTTTATAAAATTAATTTATTTTATCAAACAAAATAAAAATGTCCCAAAAATTTTTTACCGCGAAATGTTATGACCCTAATGTACATGTGTTTGGGTATAAGCGTTGTATACAGACATCATATGATTATGAGTGACCGTTTTGAAGCATTTATATATGTTTATCTGTTTAAATTTGAAGAATCCTTAACTGAAGTAAATTCTTCATATGATTACAGTTAAATGCTACTTTCCGGCTATTATCGTGCTAAATTGAACCTGTAGATATTTCTGTGACATAATATCTCTAATTAGTATTAAAAAGTTATTTATCAATGCTTTACTGCCTAAAATTTATATTTTTATAAAATATTGCAAAATAATAATTTATTTCCCTTAAGAGTAAGAAGCCATTTAAATTCTTAAAAAAAAAACTCAATCTACAGAGTAAATATTTTTTTATGCTATGAATTACAATTTTTTAAAAACATTTAATTTTTTGCAACAGTTGGCTTTATATTTATGTCATTCACTGTAATTGTGCATGTTATTAAATACTGTTATATACATATATATGTATGCATGACATATATGTGACATTATCACATAATATATTTATGCTTTTTATTGGCATATGTTTATTCCAATTTTCATTTTATCACATGAGAATATAAATTATTTAAAATAACTGCATTTAACAGCAGGTTAAATGTCGTACGTTAAAGTTTTAATGATGAACAATTTATATTTCGTATATATACATACATTTTATGAAATTTTATGTAGATAATAAGCATTTTTCATGTCAGATTCATAACTTCAATTTTAAATAAGATAAATATACAAATAATTCAATAATTTTTAAAATAATTTATTGAAGTTTCAATTCTTTTCATATAATTTTTTTATTATATTAAATGTTTTATAATATTTTTAAGAAATATTTTAATAAATTTTTATAGAAAATTTTCCTTAATTTTAATATAGAAAATTTTTAAAAGTCTATTCATAGAAAATTTTCAATAAATTTTTTATAGAAAATTTTCAATAATTCTTTTCCGTAAATTTTCCATATTTTTTATCGTTTTCTACTGAATTAAAAAAAAAAATAAAGTAAACCTTGGAGTTTTCGACAAGTCCCAAAATATTTTCGATTGTTTTTGTAAGAAGTATTTTAATAAATTTCATTTAGAAATTTTTGTAATAATTTTTTATAGAATATTTTTAATCTATTTGTTTTTTTAAAGAAAATTTGTACATATATATATATATATATATATATATATATTATATACTATATATATATATATCTATATATAATATAATTAATATATATATATATATATATATATAATAATAATATATATATTATATATATATATATATATATATATAATATATACTATAATATATATATATATTATATATATATATATATTATATTATAATATATATATACTTATATATTATATAAATATGTATATATATATATATAATAATATATATATTATATATTATATATATATTATATATATATATATAATATATATATATATATATTATAAATTATATAAATTATGTATTTATATATAATATTATATATTATATTATATATATATATATATATTTTTTTTTTTTTTTAATGAAGATCTTTTTATAGAGAATTTTCATTAATTATTTTCAATAAATTTCCATAATTTTTGATATATTAATTTCTTTTATTATGGAGAAGGATTTAATAACAATTTTTTTTATATCATAATTCGATTACAATCTTATACAATAGTTTTTGTATTTATAAAATATTTTTGAGAACTTTCCCAATACCTGTCCTGTTTTCTCTCTTAAACGTATGAGTATTATTATAATAAATTACCAATCAATAATACTTATACGCCTACAATTATTCATAGCTAAAATGGAAGGTAAATGCAAAGAATACATGTAATTTTACTTACCAAAATTCCGGCTTCCCTTTATTGTAAGTGTTGTTATGATATCATAAAAGTCCTTGAACAAATCCTTACAAGAATATGATAAGTAAAAGAGAATACTGGTAGTGGCAACTATGACAGAAAAATGAATTATTTTTTCATTAAATTCAATAAGCACAACGATGTTTTTTTTTTTTTTTCAATATTTACTGGATACACTCGATATGAATATTTTAGACTTTTGTTGTTTGTAGGAATTTTTCTTTATTTGTTTTTTGTTGATTTTCTTTACAGAGACGAGTTATGTTGTTTTTATATTTCTTCTTAATAACTTTTTTTATTTCTCATAATAACCTTAAAGACACTTTATACCTTGAAATAATGTATTTTTAATTTCATTTAGAAATAAACTTTTTCTCTTCGATAAAAATAAAAATAAAACTCACAAACACTTATGCATATCAGTCAAACGCGCCCGCGTAAACACATTGAAATCTACGAAACATTAAGAATTTTTTTTTAAACTTTTTTTCTAATAAAAATATATAGAATTTCTTTTTGTTTTAACAGACGTTGTTAATATTCATTAACTTGTAGCTAAAGAAATTATGATGGGCTATAACAAAGTTTTTAAATTATGTTCATCATAATCATCATCGTCAAAATAATGATATCGATAACGATTATTTAGCTAAAATTTTGTTAATATTTCTCTTTTATTTTGTTTTTAATTCAAATTAAATTGATTGGTTTTTTATATTTATTATTAAATAAATTGTAGTATACTTTTAGGCTTTCTTTGTTTAGTTTTTCGTTTCTTTTACTCAATTCAAATATGACGTGTTTTTTTTTTTAATTTATTTTTATTTTATTATACTTTTCAATATTTAAGTACTTGTTGTGGTTGTTATATTTATTTTTCTCTCTTTACTTTTTTTCTATTATAGAACTGTAATTATTTTTATTGATTTTTTTGTTATAAACTTTTAGTTGTGGTTGTTCCTATTAACCACTCCTCTGGTCCGTTTTATTTATTTAAATTAGTTTGTCGTTTTACATTTAGTTGCTGTAGTTGTGGTTAAAGTTGATTGTAGAGTTTGTACCACATTTTAGTTGTATATTTTCGTGCTTAAATAGTTGCATGCACATACAATCGTAATACATGTACATGACCTCACACACATATACATATGTATGTATTATTAACAAAAGAATTTACAAATAAACTCTAGACCCATGCCGCTAAGTATTTATGTTGTCAGTTATTTTTCTAAATACGTTTTCATTACAATTTATTTATTATGAGAAATGTCACATGGGAAATTGACTAAACTTAAGTCAGTTTCTAGAAAAAAAAATAATAATAATAAATAAAATAAAATTATTTAAACTAAATGAGTAATTCTTGTAGTTTTTTTGTTTGTTTGAATTAAGAAAAAGTTTAATAATTGCATGACTCATAAGTTTGGGTTCAAATTTGTTAAAATGTTGTTATGAAATTATAACTTATTTAAATGTTGATGGTATTTAAGAACTTATTTAGGTAATTACTTATTTAAGAGCTTTATTTGTAGTAGTTTAAGGTATTTATATGTAAACATTTTTTAATAAACTTTAACATCGTACACAAACTATATACAGACATAGGGTCTTATTTTGTAAAACGTTCAATATTTATATGATGAATACTGGAAAATACTGGAAATTATTTCCTTTTATTTTTTTTAGATATTTCTCGGTTCTTTCAATATAATTTGCTTTAAATTTTGTAGATATCTTTTTATTTATTATAAATGTTAAAAGATGCACAAGAATTAAAATTTTGTCATAATATTTTTATTTTAAGCTAATTTAAAAATGTTTTTACTTTTATTAAAAATATAATTTATTTCTTTAATCAAATCTTTTATTATTAGTGAATTATTCACTAATTTATAAAAATGAACAAACGTTTTCTAAAATTAAAATAAAACGTATTTTCAAAACCAACTTCCTTTCTTTCAAAAAGAAAAATCCCATGAGAGAATATATTTTTATTTTATTTTAGTTTACAAAATAAACCTTTTGACATTTCAAATTATTTTTAACCTGGAAAATAGTCAAAAAATGTCAATTTGAAAAAAAATTAAGCAAAAATATATATTACTAAAAAATAATAAACTGCACGAATGGAATACACAAATTGTTTAATTTTTTTAAGTGGAAATTCACGATGATTCAAAGTTTATGGGATATCAGATGAATATTTTGAAATATTACAAATTGAATAACAAACTCAATATACCATCTATCTTTTTGGAAGGTGGGTATAGAAGATACAAACAAGTTTTTCTCTTCTTAACGACTCCTCAAATGACTAATTATTAGTGTCTTTCTTTTGATTCGACAAACAAAGGAAAATTAATATTTGGGTAAAAATTATGAATATTACCAAACTTTTAATTTCAACATAAGAAAGAAACTGCATTATTTTACTTTCTCAATTAATTTGAAATAGAGAAACGACTTTACTTAAACTGTAGTACTAGAAGCATCCACGAACTGTTCTTACGGAATTATTATGAGATGTCTTCAACAAAATTTACAAGCATAATTTTCTAGTTGTTTGAGTAAAATTAAATAATTTTGTCTGTCACTTTGCAACTGTAATATTTTTGTTCATAACTTTTTTACTCGAAGACTTTGCTATAAATTTACATTTCATAAAACGATCATCCAAATAATTAAAAAATTATTCAAATTCAGTAAAAATTTATCACAAATAATCGGTAATCCTGTTGAAAAGTCAGTATTGTAATATTTTCAGTTGAGTGTTTTCTTCAAATCAAGCGAAATATGGATCGTATACGTGTTGAAATAATAATCATACGCTATGAGGTTAAATAATATTATCTATGAATTTAATTCAAAATATATTTTATGATAACACTAGAGTTTTCTTTCTTAAAAAAAAAAAAAATGTTGCACCAGAAAAATCTTGACGTGCTAAGCGAAAATTAACATTCAGATTTTTTCCTATTTCCCCGTTAATAAAGATGCAAGTCTATACTTTACATAACTTCTTAACTTCGAGTCTACATTAGAGAAATTTTTATCAAGACAAACGTAAAATTTTTATTTTAATTGCAGATAACTTTGTATCTCTGTCAATTATAGGAGAAAACGTATGTTATAATAAATCATGCAAAAAAAAAAAAAAAAAAAAAAAAAAACGATAAACAAGAGTCCATCTTTTACCAAGTATTATCAAAACAAAGTTTCCAGAGCTCGAGCGTTGATAATCTTCCTTTATTGCTGCAACAATACCGACAAATTAAGTCCACATTAGACAAATCTTGATAAAAATTTAAATTTTTTTCAATAGACTTAATAGTTTTGAAACTATCCTGCAAAATAAGAAGATCCAAAGAAATCAACAAGAACCTGAACTTGTGATCTAAAAGTAGAGCAAATTTGAATAAATTCCAATCAATATATTATAGGCTTATCACAGTAAGATGTTCTCTTTTTTGATACATTTTCGTGATCTCCAAGTGTACGATATTTTTCACTGCACGGAAATTAAATTTAATTTGTATAAAAACCAAAATATTTAATAATGAAATTTATTTTTCTTAACAAATATTTAAAAAAAAATATATCTTTTGAATCAATGTTTAATTACATCTTTTTACGTTTTTTTATATTACTTCTTAAGATCATGAAAACATAGAATACTTTAGAAGTAGTGAAAATGTACTTCTTTAGAAATGACTTCACTACATTATAGTAATAATATCTATTATTAATTACCAATATTAACCTAAAACACTTTTTGCTTCTATTAAAATACTTGCAAGAATCAAAGTAATTAAAACTAAATACAATATTTTTGGTAACAGATCGGTATCTTATAAAATACTTGTCAAATCGAATTAATATTTATGAAAGAGTTGCAGGGATGTAACTAATCCTTGAAAAAAGTCAATTTATAGTCACCCTGTAATAATATGAGATAAGCTACAGGATGTAGAAATTGGCATTCACAGAAACTTTAAAAAATTAAATCTGATTTTAAAGATGTTTATATTTCTGGAAAGTGTTTGGAACGATAAAAATATAAACTTTTTCCTCTAATGGCAAAAAAGATATTTGCGTTTTAATTTTCAAATTTTTTTCAACTTTATTTCGTTTTTGAAATATTTTGATAAAAAGAAAAAAAATTTTTCACTTATCCCCAATTAGTCTAGATGTGAAAAACTTTCAAAATAAGGACACTGAAATTAATATAAAATATTTGCAATTTTTATAACATTATTAACTTTTCCTCATATATATATTTTTTTATGAATTTTATTAAATTTGAAAATTATTATTATTTTTAATTTGTAGATGATACTTATTCAAGAAATATATTGAGATCAGTTTTACACTAAATTTCTTAATGCCCATCCACAAATGAAAGCAGGTTTTATAAAAAAAGTAAATTTTTTAACGTCTTTAATTTGCACAAAAGAGATTATTAACATAATATTTTTGCTCTATTCTTTATACATTGAATATAAATCTTTCGTAATTGCAAAAATCGAAAAGATTTATGAACTTATTTTTGGAAATTTATAAAAATAAAAAAAAAAAAAACAAAACTTCGTTTACTTTTCAAAATTCTATAAAATATTACAAGAATATAAAAACCGAATTATTTACCAATTCAATGATATATAATATGTATATAAAGCGATAAAAAAAAATGCAATATATAAAGACCTTAAATCGAACTAAATTCACTTTTCATAAGTGCGTATACGTGAAACACAATTGTATTGGCGCGTGTTATTTACTTATATAACAATTACATTTTGCAATAGACGATTAAATTTATTAACTATTATTTTCCTATATTTCAGAAAATTTTGAAAATTCCACTTAATTTAAATATAATTTATTTAATTTTAATTCAATTTATGATATAATTGATATCAGATATTTAATTACAATTTCCTTATTTTTTGTTACTCTTTCTTAAACTCTTTGAAAACCTTCAAAAGTAAAGTTAAATATTATGAGTTTTTACTTTGAAATTATCTACTTTTACAAGTTACAAATATTTTTTTTTTACCAAAAGTAAAGCAAAGTAGTTTTTACTATAAAAAATTGTAGAAGTACGTTTCAATCAACAAAAATGGAAAAAAGTTTTAATGGATTTATTATCACGTTTCTGCTTTGTTAGTTTTTATATTTTTTAATAATGTGAAACAAATCCAAATAAAATATACCAACTAAAAAAAAAATACATTCAATGAATGAAAGATAAAAAGCCCATAAACTTTAAAAATGTGACAAATATTCACTTTATAAATATTTTGATATTAAAACACTTAACTATATTTAGTCATAACTTACAAAGTTTTTTTTTTTACCAAGTTTTTAAAAAATAACTATTATAAACTTTTTTTGTATAAACTATTAGAGAAGACTTAAACTGCAATTAAAAATTTTCTTTATAAAGACAAAGTTTTTAACTAAAGCTTTTAATCAAACTGTAAGAAATATTCTTTTGAATTTTATTCAATAAATTAAAACACAATAAAACATTTTCTTAAATACCCACAATCTTTTAAAACAAATTATAATTTAAAGCATTTAATTAAACTTTTCTTAACTTTGTTAAGTTAATTTAATTGATTTTATTTAATTAACAAAATTTAATCCAATTATTTATTCATTTCTCTTTACATTGTTTTAAAGATTAACAAAACTTTTTTCATCATTAATTTCTTGATTACAAAACAGAAAAAAAAAAAAAAACATTCTGCCTTTAAACGCGTTTAGGCTAAAGCTCTTACTAACCGGCTTATATTTATTTATTTATTTATTTTCTTTTTCACAAAGTTTTATTTTATTTTTTTTTTTTTTTACATTTTTTTTTTATAATTTAAAAACACTCTCGTATAATTTTGCGAATTATTTAAGTAACAACCGCTTTTAAAATCATCCAAAATTTAACTGAACCAAAGAACCCTTAAACATCAAAATATATTTGTAATCAAAACAAAACTTCTTTTAAGAAAAGCTTTAAAGCGCATGACCAACTTTTTGTCCGAATTTATATAAAAATATGAATGAAAAGCTTAGTGTAGCACAAACGATAAAACAACTCCGAAAAGGAAGGTGAAATGTTCTCTTTTATACTCATTTTTTTTAAATAAAATTTGCTCTTAACATCCTGTTGATATTTTTTGTTATTTCTTTTGTAGTTGTTTGATGTCTTTTTTATTATTTTTATATTTGTAGACCCTTAAATTTTATATTTAACAACACAACATCATCAGGACCTTTAACTGTTTTGTTTGAGGACAGAAAAATAAAACAAACACAAACAAAAAGGCTTATGTCGTCGTCATTTTTTCTTTTTTTGGTTTATTGTTATTTTTATAGTTGTTATCTGTCTGATCCTTTAATTCCACGCATTTAGCGTGTATTTAAGCACATTTTCTGTCACAGTGATGTTTGTAAATTTCTGTTCCGCGTTTTAGTTCAGTTTAGTTTTTTTTTCTTCTGATTTTTTGGCCAATATCTTCTTTGTATTTTTGGGATTGAGTAATGTCTTTTATGTTAGTTGGTTGGTTGGTTGTTTGTCATGTCAAATCAATTGATTGTTATCAATTGTCAATTAATGGTAACATGGATGGTCAGACAGTTTTATCCCTATTTGTTGTTGTAGAAGAAAAAACACTTTATTCCTTTTACTTTTGTCTTGCAGGGACAAACATGTTTTGGTTTTCAAAAATATAAATATTTTCTTTTGATATAAGTAAGTTAACATAATGGTTATTTGTTATTTGTTTTTTTTTTTTTTTTTTTTTTTTTTTTTTTTTTTTTTTTTGAAGGTTTTTAGTTAATAAAATTATGGCAATGTATTCAATGGATTATCCTTAAATGACAATAGATTCATAACATATGTATTTATTTCTTTTTTTTAAGATTAATTGTGTCAAAATTAATTTATTATTTATTTCCAATTATGCGCAATTAGGCAATTAGATTATGTTACTTTGAAGAAAATGATTTATAACACTTTGGCCACTGTAAGAAAATTATTAGCTCTACATATTATCCGTATTATGAATATCTTTTGTTAAATGTAGAATATATTTTTAATTTTATAAAGAATATCGATGGACGGCAAATTGCTTTAGTTGAAGTTATAATAATTTTATATAAATTCAATAATTTAAATTTTTATTACTTTTTTTAGATTGTTATATTAAACGCTAAGTGATTTAAGTGGATTTAATCAATGATTTTCATTGCTTTAGTTATTTAAATGAAGTCAAAATATTGACAGTTGTAGTGTTTTAATCACCTATAAGATAACGTATATTTATTTGAAGAAATTCTTTATATAATTTATAAAAAGTTTTCCTATAAAAGAATGATGAAATAATTTTAAACAATTTCTTTAGTGTAAATACTAGTTATATTATTTCCTTTTCTTAAATCTGACAAAAAAATGATAAACTATTTTATACACGCAGAGAAAAAATATAGTTCTGGTGACCATAAACTAAGAGCAACATACTAAATTTATCATATATACTAATTCCTCTTTTCATATAATAATCACATTTCATTACATATATTATCACAATTTTATTATATATAGACTAATTTCATCATATTATATACATCTCACTTTTCTACTTAATATTCCTTAATACCACAATATGTGGTACATTCCATTCGTACTTAATAAAAACAAACTTTATTAATTTATATTTGTTCATATTCTGAGATATAATAAACCTACAAACTATTGTTATGATTCAGTGAACCATATTAAAATTTTGATTGTGTGTAATCATGAATGAATGATAAAACGGAATCATAAACATGGTATTGTTCAAATCAAAGAGAAACTGCTGTACAATCACTGAATAGTTGTGATCCACACAATTATTCAATGATTACATAGCAGTTTTTTGTTGATTTCAATAATACCGTGTTCATGGTAGTAATGTCTACGATTCTGTTAGATCATTTAATGGTTAACCACAATCAAAATTTTAATATGGTTCACTGAATCATAGTATGTATTTTAATATTTTTGTATGAAATCATATATATGAAAAATCAAACATTTAGTTTATTCTACAACTTTTAAGTTAATTCTACAAACATTAAGTAAATTTACAAATTTAGTTAATTTTAAAATCATTCAGCCAATAGTTTTATTTGATTTTGAGTGATATTTTATTTTTCACAACTACTAAGCGATTGTTTATTGTAATATTATTTTTATTAAAAAAAATATTATCCTTAATTTGTTTATGTATATTGTAAAATGGGATTATAAAAAGTTTTGAATATGATGAAACAGAATCATTTAATGGTGAGAAAATGGTGAAATGGAATCAGAATAATGATTAAATACACAAATATACTTATTGTAACCTGGAATCATATATTACAATTATAATATCTTGCTTTTGGTTTATGTACACCTGAACCTTATTTTTTCTCTGAGTGTATGATATAATTGAAAATTTCAAAGTTTTTGGTTCACTTTAAAATCTCTCTAATAAAAAATTCCTTTTATTGCTTCAATTATTTACTAAAGTTGTTTATTATTATGTATTGAAGTTGATTGAATATAATCTCATATATATTTTTTTAATTATTCATATAGTTGCATAAAATTTGATTTAAAACATTAATCGATTAAGCACAGAATAAAATGTACTCATAGCAAAAATAATTCGTTCAAAAATTTAAAAAAAAAGTAGATTAGAATCACTTTAGTTGGTTTTTGGTTTTGTTAACATAAAATAATATTAAATGTAAAAATTAATAGAAAAAATATTTCCGTATATTTTAATTAAGACAGTTGTTTTATTTTGTACCAAAATTTAATAAATATATTCAAGTAAAAAAGTTTAAGTATGATTTTAATTCCTAGGTATATGTTTAATTCATCTACTTGACCGATTTAATTAATTTATTGATTGGACATTTTTTCTGTTTTTTTCTGTTTTTCATTTTTTACTACTTTCATTTTTTGACTTTTTTCTGTGTAGAAATTAATTTCTTTACCATGCACTTTTAAATGCATGAAAATTGTTGCTTGATCTGCAAGTCCTTCCAGTTATGGCCATGAGACTTCATCGAGCTTCTAAATTTTCTTTCTATATATACGTTAGTCAGGATACTACTTATCATGCAATATATATTGTCTAAAAAACAGAAGATAAGATGCCGCAACATAAACATGATTCCCATAAAAATATTAATGAATTAAAATTACAAATAAATGCTCCTTTCTTAGCACAAAAGTCCACATACTATAGAAAATATACCTGGTGTTTTATACGAAGAATAATTATTACATTTTGTTTAAAATAAATTTTTACTTTTTATTTTCATATATAATTATAATTAAAAGAACAAAATATGCACATAATTTTCTATTGCAAATCTTTTGCAAATTAAACAAATTTATTTATTTTTGTTAATATTTTATTAAATTTCACTAAATCCCATTATTTATTTGTAAAAACTACAAAAAAAGATCATAAAACTAAATCAAATTAAGCTGCATTTCATTAAGTATTTTTTCAATTTAAATCCCCGCAAATTATTTGAAAATGTGTGTAAATAAAAGCACAATTTAAATATTTTATTAAAGTAAATGAATTGATTAAATAGTTTAAGGCATCAGCAAATATTTCAGTTGCCAAAAAATATGTAAATCAATAAAAAGACTATAATTGAATTTTTGTTTATATATAAACAAAAAAAAAAAAAAGAAATAAACAAATGCATACATACTGACTCATATACATATTTAGTTTTTTTTTTTGTTGTATAACAACTTATTTAAAAACAAAACAACCATGTACACATTTAAATTCTCTGACTAACTTTGAGTATGTAATACATGAGCAAACACGTGCATGTTAATGGTTATTTACGCCATTGTAATCTATAAATAAACAACAACTTGGACAAAACAAAAACAACAAACACAAAACTAACATCCAGTAGCATCCCAAAGGCGGTAGCACAAGAATAATAGCAGCCACTACTATGAACTACAAAAACAATGGTAAACATAACAACAAACATAAATACAAATAAAAACAACGAAACATGGTTAAAACAAGTTATATACATACACCTTTAACACTTATGCAAACATACACAAACACACATACTCACACTCACACTTCTGCACAATCCTACACTCTCACACAATTAAATACTTTAAGTTTGTTTATATATTTAGCTGATGAAGAAAAAAATGGGTTTAAATAAATACAACAACAAAAAGGGGAAATTTAATTCATAATTTTTTTTTCAGTTTTATTTTCTTTTATTGATTATTTTATGGCTTTTTATTTTCTTTTAGTTTTTTTATTTTTATTTTAACATAAAAATAATATACACATACACAGATTAAAAACTATTTTATTTATTAGGGGAAAAACAAAGTATGAAATGTATTCCTTTTTAGTAGATTTTCTTTTCCTTGGAAAAGAAAAAAATGAAATAAAAATAAAATATATAAGTACAAAACAAAACAAAATAGTACTAGCGGCATTTTTATTAACAAAAGAATTTTAGTTCCCTATATTGAGGGTAAATTAAATGAGTTTATGAAAGCAGGAAATATAAAAGATTGGGAGGTGAAAAGTTTCTTTGACCAGCACAACTCAAACGAAAACTAAAGCAAATACAATTAATAAGTACACAACATACACACATATACAATTTATATATATTTATTTATGTATGTATTGTATGTAGTGTAGGTACATATTTATTTAACAAAGTTTATTTAGAGAAATATTTCTTAAGGTGTGTTAATTATAACTTGCTAAGGATTCCTAGCATTTCTCCATTCAATTAGAAATTTAGTTTTAAGAGAAATCACTGCTCTATATAGAGACGAAATTCTCGATTGACAATTAAACAAAATTGTTAATTTGTAAACAAACATTAGTTTTTATTTTCATTTGACAACAACAAAATGTATTTGATTACATGTATGTATTTTATTGTTGCATTTCAAATATATTCATCTTTTGAAATGATTTATCTTTTATCCAAATTTAAAATGTTACTCTTCTGCTAATACCTAAAAATGTTCGATTTTGACTAATATTTGATAAAGCCTAATAAAGTATAAGATAAATTACATAATTTGTCTACCTCAAATATGTAACCATTTCTAAAAATCGTAACTTCTAAAAACGAAGTCCAATTTAAGCATTTAACATTTGTGTAAAACATTTTGCAAGTCCAGTCTTACAGTTAATAATATATTTATTATGAATTTTTTCCTCGACTTTATTTCTTTTTTAAATTTCTTATTTAAAATATAAAGGATATAACACAGTTTCTGAATTCTAAAATCTCTTATAAATCATACAAATCAACTTATTAATTCCCAATGATGAGGTATTACTCGATGATCTTAATTGCTTTTTTTTTTTTTTTGAACTCTTAAACAAAAAATATCCATATTATTTTCTAAAGATTTTTTAACCACATTTTCTTTTAAAATTTTTACGTTATATTTGCCAACATTTATTGCCAAACTTGATTTCTTATTATTTATATTTTTTAATTGTCCAAAAAGTAAACAATTTTCCATATGTTAGTACTCGTAAATAAATAATGTAAGAAAAAGCAAATGAAATAACAAATAAAACCAATATTAAAGTGGTTGACCCAACAACGACAAAAAAAAAGAAAAACAACACACACACACACACAATAACAAAAACAATTTTATAGTCGACCACAATCACAGCTTGATACTCTGTTATTTATTTTTTTATTTTTTTGTTCCTGTTATCGTTGTTGTTGTTCGTATACCAAGAATAAATGTACACAAATACATTTCTACACGTATTTACTGTAATACATACATTTATATATAGGTAGTAGTAATATTGTTGTTATACCAGTATTCCTATTGTAATTGCAGTTTTCGTGGTAGAATGTTGTCCGCATTGGTTGACCAGTTTACCAAACGTGTTATATTGTATGGGCCATATACATATATTTTGCTCTTTTGATTTTTTATATTTTCCACGTTATTTCCACACATTTTTTTTCTAGTAAACAGTAAAAAAATTAAAATTAAAGGAATAAAGGAAAGAGAGAAAAAAGTAAAAGGAATTTAAGTGGCTTTATTGTGAAAACTATTTCATTTCAGTCAGTATCTTCTACAAAAAATAAAAAATAATAATGAAAAAAATATAAAAAGTACTATAAAAAAAACTATAATATTAATGAAAATGTTTCCGATTAAAAGCATACATTTGACAATAATTTATTTAAAGAGAAAAAATGCCAAATTAAATTGGACATTTTGAAAAAAGGAAAATAATGTAATTTTGTTTAGTATTCAGTAGAACTATTTACAATATAATAAAAACCTAAATATTATAATAGAAATAATCACAACATTATTATTATTATTATTATTATTATTATTATTATTATTTGAATTTTTATTTATTTATTTTTTAATTTGATATAATTTTTTTTAACAAGATTGGCTCAATATTTTATTCATAGTCATACACAATGAGTTCCTTTTTAATTTTTATTTCTTTTATTGCAATATGTATTATTTTCTTCATCATTATGTTTATATTTTTAATTTTCATACAATTATTTTACGTTTTTAAAATACCTTTATTTCTAAGTCATCATCCACTTAAACAGTTATTCAATTTGGTGGAATTAACTCTTACTTTGTATTCAAACAACAGAAACAACAAACAAAAAAAAGAACGACTAGGATAATAATCATTTAAGAAAGTTCACAAAAGTTAATTGTAAATTTTCACAAAAAAATTCTAATTTACAAATCACTTAAATATAATTTTACACAATTTTAAACTAGCACACTTACCCATACATACGTATGTAAATATATTTACCAGCGTTAAGTGTTAAGATCTTACATATACAAAAAACAGAGTAAAACAACTATAACAACAACAGTAACACATGTGCTTGAAAATCACGAGACATTAGAGAAGACATCATCCTCTTTAAGACACTTGACATTTTAGTAACTTTTCAACAAAAATATAAAATAAAATTTATTTACCTTTACATTACGTAACATAGAACATTTATATAATGTAACGAAACATTAAATAAAACACAAAATTTTGTTATAACCTTACACATACATTTATACATATGTATGTACATATGTGTATGTAGACAAAACGCACATACATTAACAATTAATATTACACTTGTATTAGTTAAAACATGTGAATGTACAAACACTTTAACGTTGGTTCAATTACTTCTAGTATGCGTTACTAAATAGAAGATATCACAGTGATTTAGTAGCATTAAAAAAATTAGTTTGAGAAATTCAATTAAATTCAAACTATTTCGTGTTTTAATTATTTAAATGAAAATTGTTCAAATGAATTTAATTCTAATTTAGTTTTTAAAATTTTCTTATAAGAAAGTCATTTTTATAAATAATATTAAATAAGTGTAAGAACATTAAAAAACTTAAAAAAATATCACTAATATTAATATAATATTATCTTATCTTTACTTAATTTATCTACATTTTCTGCTTGGGTTTTTAAAAATATCGCTATACATACAAAAGTTCAATAAATCATAAAAAGTCCACAGAAAAAAGTCACCAATTAACAAAAATATATGAAAATAATTCATTCAATCAAAAACTGCTCAAATTTGCACCTCTCACCAAAATGATTATATCAATTGCTAAGAACTATAAAAACTACAAAATAGAAAAAAAATCCCAATTAATAAATTAATTAAATCAATCAAGTAGATGATTGAATGAATTAAAAATGTCTATAAGAAATAAAATCGTACCAAAATTTATTTTTTATTTTATTTCTACTTGAATATATTCATTAAATTATGCTACAAATTTTAACAATTGTGTTAATTGAAAAAAGACGGTAATACTTTTTTCTGTGAATATAGTGCTGTAAATAGAAATTTTGAAAAGTTTTAGGGATTCTTAGAATAACTCGAGATAAAGTGGTTCCAAAACGTTTTTTGTGGAAATAATTCAGTTACTAAAAAAACGTTAGAGGTATCACCATAAAATTTCACATGGTCAGAGCTGAGTTTTTTTTGAGTTGATTTGAAGAAGTACAGGCACCTACCAGATGAGGGGGGTGGGGGAAGTGGGTGGCTCTCCGAAGTTGCCCATCTTGGGTATGTCTTTTTTTCGAAATTTGTTCTAAATATATTTATCTTATGAGTAATTTCATATCTTAACGAACAAAAAATAGACATTTTCGGATTTGATATCTTCGATTTCAATGAAATGCGCTACATATATTACTCAAATCACAATTTTTCTTAGTAAAGAATCCTCCTGGTTCAAAAATATTATGTTTCAAAAATAAAAAAGCGGTTGAATTTTTTCCAAAAGTAATCACACTTTATCGTTCAAAACTTCTAAAGTATAGATTGTACAGTTTTTATTTATAATTCATTTAATAGAAAAACTCATTAACTCTAAAAGGACAAGTTAAATATTTATATACTTCGAAGTAACTCACTATATATCATTTTAAAGGTAATTTCCTTGTTTTTAAAAGTGCACAAAAATTAACTTTTTATTTTCTATAGCTTAGGAGTTATTAATAACTGGGAATTGTTTTTGTCCATAACTCCTAAGCTACATATGGCTCCAACTTGAAATTTTATGTCCATATGCAGAAAATTTATGTCAACCATATATAATTTATTAAAAATTTTAAAAATACCGATTTTAAATCTTTTATCTCCAACTTTGACCTTTGAACTTTTAATGTAAAAAATGTATATCGTTATGAAGGTAATACCTTTATCTATAATATGCAACAACAACTAAAGATCTACTATGAATTTTTAAGGAGTTATTAGTAGTTAAATAGTTATTCATTTGTAAAGTTTCTTAATATTTTTTTCGTTTTTTAAACCGTCATATTTCCATACCGTGAAGAAACATGGGTCTGAAATTTTATGGTTCGGAAACACTTGCAATGTTCAATGCATGTAGCGAATTTCATTGATGTCGGAGATGTTAAATCCGATTTGTGTCCGTTTTCACATGTAATCACTCAAATATAAAAATATATTAAGTGAAATTTTTTATCAATTGATGAATCGCAGAAAAAATTGTATTTGTTCCAACAACTACTTCCAGAACCCATGAAAACAAACTGTAATTGTTTTTCTTTGGCGATACGACCAATTATGTCTGCTAGCTTACCAGCAGTGTTGCCAGTTTAGCCTTTTTTAGGCTAAATCTAGTCTTTTTATTTTGCTATTAGCCTCAAAATTTTTGTTTTAGCTTCTAGCCTTTTCTTATTCTTAATATAACTCTAAAAAGGCTAAAAATTTACCAATTTTCTTTACAAAAGATCACAAATTTAAGCATTTTTGTCCATTAATTCGCACATAAAATCTAAATTATTTATATTTACGGAAAATTTTTGCCTGCGGCGCTTTATTCTACAAAAATACTATAATTATTTTTTATCTTAACTTTCTAAGTTCACTAATATATCTTCAAGAAATACCAAAAACTAATGAAAACTAACAAATAAATGTGTTTTTTTCTTGCTTTTTTCACCTTTTTTTAAGTCCAATTTAGCTTCTTTTTTCTCAAGTCCTGGCAACACTGCTTATCAGGAAAGCAAAGTTTTTGCTGGGTGATATTAATAATATCTCACGTTATTATTTTAAAGTATTTTATACCTAAAAACACAAAATTCTTTTTGCGAATAAATCTGTTACTTCTGATCTGTTGGTTGAATTTGCGTGAAATTTTCCATTACTTCTAAAAGTTTCGGTTCTATAAAAGTTATTGATTTCAATCCTTTTCTATATAACGAAAAATAATATCAGCAAAGCAATGCAATTTGAATGAAAAAAAAATCGTTTTTCTGATTTTGAATTAAAGTGAAATATTTGTATAAAATTGGTTCTTTAGGGAAACCATAAATATTTAATATGTAATAAAATCTATCTTAACGAAATTTTTGGTGAAATCCTGCAGATTGAACTTCTAATAACATACTATAGATTTCTGTCTACCGATTTCAGAAAATATAGATTATACTCAAAACTTTCATATAAAATGGTTCAGATTTGTAAGAGTGTGCACCTTGACCACTTAAGTATGATCCCCTTCAGAAAAATACAAAATTGTTATATATTGTTAACAAATTTTTTCTTTTACACAAAAAATAGCGCAAATACTTTTTCGAAAAAAAAAAAAAAAAAAAAAAAAAAAAAAAAAAAAAAATCTTTTCAAAAAAAAAAAAAAAAAAAAAATAATAAAAAAAAAAAAAATATATATCCAAAGAATTTTGATGCTGTTCTACTAAGGAGTAAACATAAATATGATCTGGCCAGATCATTTTTTAAATAGCGAATATAATTTTAGAAAAGGATACTTGTGAATCATGTTTTAAAATATATTAAGGATTTAAACGTGTAAAAGCGTGCAAAAAATATAGTCGATCAAGAACGACTCTATGTTACACTATTTCCAATATTAGACCTGTGTGCAATTGTAGACTAACTTTGTTACCTAATACAAAATATACAAATATAAAATGAGTTGCTATTAACAGCTAGATGATTTTATGCACTTTAGAGCGATACAGAAGCTATGGTAAATTATGGACCGATTCACATTAAATTTGATAATCTTGTGATTACAATAAAATTGATACTAACATTCGTATGGGATTCGTGCTCGTTAAAGTGTTTTTCGGAAGAAGGGGTTATAAGGTCAATTGTTTATTGATCTTCATAAAATTTGGTGCAAAGATTGATACTAAGGCAGAACTTCTTTGCACTGAATTTCATTAAAATATTATTATTTTTAAAAGCATTTTTGAGTATAGGAACTCTATTGTATAGAACTTAGGTGAAATAATGGAGCTATCACATCCAATTTCTATAGGTTTAGTCCTTGTAATATAAAAATACCAAATTTCACTTAATTATCTTCAAAATTTCTACCTGATCTTTGTGTGTAAGTTTTACAAGGACAGGCAAACAACAGATTGGATGACTGGCTTCCAATCAGCCAGAAGGACAGACGGACGGACATCGTTAGATAGATTTAAAAAGTGATTCTAATTCGATTGGTAAACATTATAACTTTTGGTTACTTTTTACTAATTCATAATTCACTTTATAATTCAAAATACCCCAACCATTTATGGTGGTGAAAATTTTATAAAATTTAAAACTAAATACACGCTTCAAACTTTTCTTTAGTTAAAATAAATTTTTAACTTATAGGAAAGTTCATTAGTAGCCATATTTCTACTATAAAATCCAGCTATAAACTTTTTCCTTTACTCTAAACAAATAATGTCTTTATTAAGTATTCTTTAAATATTTTTTCCAGACAAAAATTTAGCTTAATAATTTATTTGAACTTAAAACAATTATTTGCTTTTAAATGAAACTTCTCATAATATACTTAACCTAGCGACAAAATAATTTTATACCAATTATTAAAATACTTAATTTATTATTAGGAATTATTATTTTTTTCTTCAATATCATATAACCAATTAAAAATTTCAAACAATTTTGTTGCTGGTTCTCTTTTAAAACTCTCTATGCTACTTAACAATAATAAATAATTTAAACTCTTAATTAAACCATAAAATTATTTAAAATCATAACAAATACATACAAATATAGTAACAAAACAAAATACTAATACATATAAATATTTAAAACTAAATCTTACGATGTTGATTAATGGGTACAATAGTTGCTCTTCTTTGATCTACTATGGATATGTTTTTGGCCATCATGACGATGATAATGATGAACGATGTTGGCGATTAATACAAACTTTAAAACAATATAAAAGTTTAACTTTTGATATATAAAGAATCTATGTATATGTATGTAAGTATGTTATTGGTTAAACTCACTCTAATGCACATATACTTTCCCAAATATAAAGTATGAATTTATAGTTTTATATAAATAGACACACAAACACTAGCAAATAAAATCACTTGAATTGAATTGTGGAAGTATTCGCTAGAATAAAATAAAATTTTATAGAATAAGAATGATATATGTATATGTATAAGTAAGTATGAAGAGAAAAAATAGACAATAATACAATTTATCACTGTAATATTTAACCAAACTATTGTTAAAACTAGTATTCACTACTACTACTAGTAGTACAAATGAACGAGTACAATGTGCAGTTGATTTATTTGAACTTTTCTGTGAAGTGAACAAAATAGAACACACACACAAACACAAACACAAATTTTCTCACTTGATTTTGATAAATTTGATTTTTCGATTTCAATTGTCATAAAAGTTTTTTATTTTTGTATTTTTTTATTTATCGTTCTTTTTAAAAAGGGAAGAATATAACCATATTATGGTTAACAGAATTTTAACACCAAAGTATTTTTTTCCGTTTATGATTTGGCAGCTATTCAAAAACTCATTAGGTGGTCTAGATAATGTATATGAAAGGTAATTTATCTTATCAATAAGAAATTTCAAATAAAACTTTTAATTAAAAAAAACTAAAATATATAATAGTTTGTTAAAAAAAAAACAGTCTCTAAACATATACATATAAATTGTAAATCCTTTTAACGTTTGTTTGTATATAGGTATACTTTTTTTAATAATTAATTATAATAAATTGTGTTTTGAAGTTAAATAAACAGACATAGAAGAAATTCAACAAAAGCACTTGTTTAGTAAATATCCCTAAGGCTTCAATAACCGGCGGCAAAAATCTATAACGAAAATGTCGTTTAAATTATATTTCAATGCGTTAAATACTCCCTACAATGTTTTACACGGTTTGACCAGTATTTGAAAACTAACTAAATAACTAGCTGGATGGTTGACTGGTTGATTGGGTGGCTGGCTGGCTGGCTGGTTGTTTGGCATCTTTTCTATATGTCATAGTCATACATAGTTATACAGACAGAAGAGGTTATTTTTGCTCAATGAAGTTAATTGAGTTGAAAATGAAAAGCAACATTGTATGACATCTGTTCGTTTTTCACCTTTTTGAGCTCTACACATACATGCTCACGCACTCATATGTAAACATTCTTTTACATCATATACAGGAAATTATTTAATTCTCTTATTTGTTAAAAGAGTAAATTGCATCTCTCAATTTTCGTTTTTTGTTTTTTATTTTGGGTGTTTTAGTTCAAGAGACTTTATCTCTTATTATTGCAGACAACATTTCATTAAACTTGCGCATTTAAACTTCAATTTATTTATATTTTTTTTAATATAAAAAAATAAAAAAAATAAAATAAAAAAAACAAAACTCTTCCTGTCCTGTACGACTTGTTGTCATTTTTATTTGGTATGTTGGCAATTTTGTTCCTTTTCTTTTTAAGGGAATTGAAATCTGCAACATTAAAAGCTTTTTGAAATGCGTAAGCTAATTTAGAAATAAAAACTTTGGAAGCAGCAGCAAGAAAACGGTAAAATAAAGCAAAAGCTTCCTTCCGATTAACTGCTGTTTGGCAAAACGGATATGTTTTGTTTTGTTGTAGCTTTTTCCCTTTTTTTGTTTGCAATTAAAACATTAAGGATGTTTTTATTAATTAATTGAAGGATGCTAAATGAGAAACTTTCGAGTTGGTTTTTTAGTTCGTGTAAAGGTTTAGTTTAGTTTGTGTGTGTTTTTTTTTAAGGATACTTAGTTTTTAATGACACTTTTATTTGTGTTTCTACTTTTTGTCGTTGATTAACTTTGCCCAGAGTTGTTAGACTAAACATTGGCTGTGTAAAATGCCAGGTGAAAGTAGTTAAGAAGTTTTTTTTTTATTAAAAATAAGAGAATAATTAAGGGATACGAATTGGGCAAAGTATTGGAAAAATTTTAATAAATTTTAAATGATTTTAAATGAATTTATTTAAAATAAAGTTCTAGAGAATAACTAGCGAATTGCTTATTTAATTGGAAACTCTTCCTAATTTTTTATAAATGGAACAAAATTCAAAATAAATTAAAAAAAAAAATAAAATAATTTTTTGGAGTACATAATTTGTATATACTTTTATTTACTTAAATAAATAAAAATTAAGAACATAAATTATTAAA
>MINK01173195.1:856-11016 GCA_001735545.1 Phormia regina
ACAATGGATGCTGACGAAGATCGTAGCGGATCAGAAAATGCATTCCATCCTGCTAGTGTTCTAATATTTTTTTTCAGTTGAGCCTGAATAAAAATTAAAAATTGATACATCAATTCTTATAACTATATAATGCTAAAAAATTATTATTTATTTTCATCACGTTTCAAATAAACAATTTTTTAATTTTTAAAAATATATATTTAAATGAAATTTCTTTTTATAATAGAAAAATTTACATACCCCTATATAGCCACATATTTCATTTAATTGTAAAATATTTATGAAATTTATTTATCATAACTTTAAATTTACTTCTGCTGCTTATCACCTGTGTATTTTTGTTGTGACTATTTCGCTTTAAATTGTTGCAATATTTTCTTTAATTGTGTTGACATTTATAACAATTTCATCATGTTTGCAGATGTATTAAATAAAAAAATATTTATTTTAAAATATCTACAACAAGTAGTATTCTTATTAAAAAAAAAAAAATACTGTATTGTAAATATTTTTTTATAAATATCAAGTGTAAAAAACATAATTTCTTTAGTTTATGACTAACACGTGGCTTCATTGCGTTTTTAAATATTAAAAAGATAAACATTTATTTAATAATTTATATTATAAAGCAAAAGAATTTTAAATAACAAACAACATAATTAAAGTAACTTTTTTTATGTTATTAGTAGAAATATTAAATGCATTTGGTAATTAAAATATTATATGGATTGAAAGTAATTTGTCTATTAAATATTCCTATTTTGTATCTAAGAAGGATTAAATTTTCAAATGTAAATTTAATTATTAGCTACATTAAAACTTGTAGTTTTTTTTTATTATTTAAACTTGACAAATATATCATTTTCCCTCAAATAAATTTTGTTAATAAATGTTTTATCAATTTTTCTCAAATATAACAACAATTATAAAACATTTCATTTTTGTTTTTACCAAACTGTGTAAATAAATGTGTTTTTTTTTTTTCATTTTTTTAATTAAGTTCCCTAGAGTTTTTTTTGTTTGCTAATTATTTTCATTTATAAGGTTATAAATAATAATAATATTTCACAAAAAATTTTGTTATTATAAAATGACGCACAATAAATATTAAACATTTTTTAAAGTCTTTCATCTTTATCACGTTTAAAACAAAATAACAACAACTGTAAATAAAATACTTTTGATAGACGTAAGATCGTAAATTAAAACAAAATTCTTAAAAAACAAAATTTAACTTAGATAAAAAAAAAAATATGAAACATAAGGAAAATTAAAAAAAAGAAAAAAAATCAAATGTTTATCTAAGAATTTAAAGCGTAACATACATTTGAATTTAAACTAAGAAAATATTTGCATAAAAAATTTTAACATTTAATTTTTAATTTAACCTTGAAATTAAATCTACACCCAACACATTTAAACAGAGCAAAGAAAATTAACAATTTTATAACATTAATAATGAAATTTTTATTTTTATTATTTTTTATGAAATAAATAAGTAAAATAATGTACTTATGCATGCACTATAAATTATTATTACAATTGGTTTTATTCATAAAGTTATAGTTCGTTAACTAACAGTTAAACTTACATTTACTCAGTTTAACTACAGTTTAAAGTAAGTTTAATTATCAAGTATGCAAATGTTTTGTTTACCCTTTGGGAAATTTAAAAAAATATATATGTTTATATATTTATTTATTTATTTTTTTATATAATAATAAAAACATGTGTATTTGAAATTGTTAATTAAGTGTTAAGTGTTGATTTGAGAAATTTTCGTTTAAATAAACGTAGGTTTGTATACGAAATATACTGATCACGAAAAAGAAATTAGTATTTTTTTTTATAAATTTTCCTTTAATGGAAAAATTTCGATAATTTTTTTTGTGGAAAATATTTCGATAAATTTTCCTTTTATGGAAAAATTACGATGAATTCTTCTTATGAAATTTTTTGATAAATTTCTGAAAAAATATATATGTATATTTTTTTTAGTATTTGGAAACATTTTTGGACGATATAACTTTCAATTTATATATAAAAAATATATATTTTTCAATTTTGTCTCATGTTTTCATCTCTCTGGTAATAGTGTCTTCACTATGGGTCTAGAGTACTTTTTGTGATACCCGAAATGATTGAAAAATAGTGGGAATTTTAGAAAGGAAAAAAATGTCCAGTAGAAGACAAGAAGAGGGCAAAAGTAGAAGAGTCATTTGGCGTAAAGCCTCTATCTGGCATAAAGCCATGACAGATAGATATTCAAGGTCATAAAAGGCGAGGTATTGCTTTTTCCCTCTCTATATCATGACAACGTTTACAGTAGTCATTGTGATTAAGTCCCAATCTGGCCATAAGCTTAGTTTTTTTTTCTGCTAGATTTGGCAGAATGGATTTTGAAGTTGCATATTTATTTTGAAAAACTAACAGCAGTTTTTTTAGCATAATTTTTCTTAGAACTTTTTTCAAATTTTTAATAAGTTCAGATCTGTAATCTGAACTTACAAGAATTGTGGCACCATGAGCAGTGTTGCCAATTTAGCATTTTTAAGGCTTTTAATTTTGCTTTAATTTTATTTTTAGCGAAAATATTCGCCTGCCGCGCTTCATGATTATTTATGTTGAATTTATAAATTCACTAATATATCTTCAAGAAATACCAATGAGAACTAAGAAATAAATATGTTTTTTTTAATAAGACAATATATTAGCTTTTTTCTGGATTTATTTTTTGGGACATTTAGCCTTTTCTGACCTTTTTAGATTACAATTTAGCTTCTTTTTCTCTCAAGTCTTGGCAACACTGACCGTGAGTTTAATTTTATAATGATTAATGTTGTTTAAAGTTCAAAAACATTTTTGAGAGGGACTGGAATTTTGATATAGGGATTGATACTTATTGAAATTGTGTGTGCTCTGCTCTATATATTGTTTATGTGGCCGAAATATTCAACGTAGTTTTTTGGAAAAAAAAGAGCGAAAAAGCTGTTTTTCACGAGCCACATTTATATAAAATATAATGAATTACTGAAATTTGGTACAAACTTTACATTTAGCAGAATTTAGCACACCGAGTATTTTCTGGCAACACTGTTGCAATTTGCGGTAGAAGACATTCCCATAGTTCCCCTCATGATCGTATATGCATATATATAAACAACGATTATATATTTAATAATATTTAAATTTTAAGAATGAAGTTAAAAAGAAACTAATTAAAGTTTCTAAAAGGCAATATAAAGTCTTACGACTAAAGTTTATTATAATATATATAAAAAAAAAATCTGAATTGTAGTAATTAGGGTCTATATAAAGATTCCCACTTATTTTTTACTGCAATGTGAAAACTAAGAAATTAACAGCCTGTCCCACGATGTCGATCGAAAAATTCGTTCGACAAAATATATGAGAAACAATAACAAAATTTTAAATTTATTTGTTGTTTTCCATATAAATTGTCGACTCGAATTTTTCGTTCGACATCGTGGGACAGGCCGTAAACTTATTTTGAATTATATTTAGTTCAAATATTTTTTCCAAACAAATCAATTTGTGTACATAATTTGGAAAAAAATCTTAATTTAATTTACGCTGAAATTTGGTAACGTTTTCTTAAAGTAACTATTGCTAATAGGGGCAGTGGGGTGTTGAATTTATTTTGAATTTAAGCCACAACCAAAAACATTTCCATTGATTTCTGTTTGACCAGTTAATTATATGACCTTCAAATATATATAACACAAATTATTTTGTATTACTTGTTACATACTGCTACAAATGTTTGAGTTTCAAGCAATAATTAACAGGCCTGGGAAATGTTTTACTATTAAACTGAATAGTTGAATAATAAAAATCTAATATATTTCCATCTCTGTTTAGTACTCACAATATATGTTAGTATGTCAATTTTAGAAAACAAAAGTTAAATTTACTTTTTTTTTCACTCCTTCTTAAATTTTAAACTTTAAGTATATGCTGATATTTTTTTGTACATTTAAATTATTAAGTGTTTTTTTTTTTTCATGAGTCATGAGTCATTGTTTTGTTTAAATAATTATATGCATTAGAATTTTTGTTCTTTATGAAAACTTTGACGTTAAAATAAAAACTTTAAACTTATTTTATTTTTTTTAAGAAATCTAAATATTTGTTAATTAAATTTATGAATAAGTTAAACGCTCTGCTAACTATAGTTAACAGTGTTAAATAATCGTATTTTTTAAAGTAGTTTATGTGTATCTATTTAACTAATAGTTTGACTTTTAGTTAAATAATAAAATGAATTGTTTATCTATAAAACTTATGACTTAAGACTGAGATGTTGTTGATGTCTATTAAATTAGTTAAATAGTTATATGTATTTCGTTTTAATAATAATGACCTTAACAATTGGTAATGGTTAAAAATTTACTACGAATGTATCTGTGTGCTGTAAATACTCTTAATGAATAACTAACGGAGAAAATAAATAACTTAACTTGTGTTGTTTAGTCAGTCTCATCACATTTGTTAATAATTATGAATATATATTTTTTTAAATATATTATTAGTTTGTAAATAAATAAACTATAGGAAATATAAATATTATAAAAAAATATATTATATTGTATATGAGTAATGTAAAAAATATAAAAATTAAAGTCTGAGAAATTTATTCCCCTACGATAAACAGTAGTATTGTTAGAAAAATTTTGTCTCATGATCTTAAAGTGAAGCCCCGTATTCCACAAAATCTCCATTTTTTAGTGTAAATTCACAATTTATTTGGGCTAATGATTATTAAACAAATAATTTATGTATTTAATTATTTTCATAGTGAATTTTCTACAAAAAAAAGAAAATTTATTAAAAAATTTGTATAAAAAGAAAATTTATAGAAAAATTTGTATAAAAAAAAAAAAAAATTGTATAAGAGAATAAGAGAATATTAAATTTTTTTTTTTTTATAAAAAAGAATTTTTTTTTTAAATTTTACGTAAAAAGAACAAATATTAAACAAATTTATATTTCAAAAACTTCTATAAAAAGAAAATTTATCGAGATTTTCAGATAAAAAGAAAACACTGAAGTCTTAAAGGACTTAATTTATTGAAGGTGTGTTTTTTTTAAAACGTTAACATAGATTTATTATCAAAATATTTGCGTTTGGTACCACTGTGAGCCATATTATTGTTAACTGCAGTTTCATTATTTAAGGCTTCATTTTAAAGTCATGTTTTAACATCAAATTTATCATAAACAAGAAACTTTATTTTACATTTCATCCTGGTTATTTTTTTTACGTAAATTTATATTATACATTGGTTTCGCAGTAAATATGTTTAGGTATATTTTTGCTAAAAAATTGAAAAATATTAAATAAAATTTTTCAAAAGTTTTATATTTTAATATTCAAAACGTTTTGTTAATTTGTATTATAATAAACAGCCTTTTTTTGTATTCAGTTTACCTTAATTTAATATTTTTCCCACACTTTAAATTAGAAACGTATGTACATATGTACGTATACCTTCATATTATTTATAAATATTGTAAATTTGATTGCTTTTTTAACCTTCAAATCAAAATAAATTAAATTAATTGTAATTTGTAATAAATGAAAATAAAAAAATAAAAAAAAAAACTTGGCAAATAAATGGAACGTCTACAAGTATTTGATTTAATTTACACAAAAAATAAAGATAATAGAAACTATAACTACTCAACAATATGCCTTGACAAATAAATAAAATAAAAATCTTGGACACTTTAACTTTATGTAACTGTCTGCCAGCCAGCCAGTCAATCAAATCAAAATTTTATTTAAAGCCAAATTGTAAGAAAAAATAAAATTAAGACTTTTAAAATAATCATGGTTAATTGTTATTTAAAACCATTAATGCGATATTTAATTTATTATTTTGCAAATATGTGTAATTTATCAAAGCAATCGATTTTAAAACCTTATTTATTAAGTAATTAAAGAAATTATTTGATAATTTTTTTAACACGTGATGCCCTTTTTATTACATTTTAATAAATTCTTTCTTAAATTTGAGTTTATGGTCTTAAATTCTCATTTTCAATTTCATTAATATTATGTGTATTTTATGACTTTTAATATAATTATTTCCTAAAGGTGTGTGCGCCTGTTTTTTAATATATATTTGTTTGATTTGTTAATTAATTTACTATTAACTTAAAGTGTTTTTTTGTTGTTTGTCTGTATTGTTGTCGTCTTTACGCAAAACTTTAGCAATTATTGTTTAAAGCAAATATTTCACACCCATAGAAAATGGTTAGTAACAAATTAGAATTTTTTTATTTTATGTTTTCTTACAGAAAATTAAAATAAACAAATTTTAATACTTTCGCATGTTTATGGTGTTAATGAACTTCCTGATTATGTTTGTGTTAAAAACAAATAAATATCTAGTAATCTAACAAATTGTTTGAAAATTTGTTATCTAAAGTAAATTCTTTCAAGAGGTAAAATCCCAAAACATACATTACTTTTTTGCTTCAATTTAAGTTGAAACAAATGAGAATAATAAAAACTTTAAACGCTGATAAATAAATATTTTTCAAATCGGGCATGTCACAGAAATTTTTACCGAAAGCTGACATTTTCCCATAAACGGTCTTTTACAAAAATGTGGCATCTCTACATAAGAGAAAATTGATAAAAAAAAAATAACATATTTCAAATAAAATTTAAAAATTGTTTATGTTCATTTAACAAAAATTGTTAATCTCAAATAGATGCTTAGATTTCAAATTCAAATAGATCAAATAAAAATGAATAATTCACACCAAATAATTATTATTTTTATTTTCATTAGACATTGCAAAGTTCATGTTTTTAATAAAAATATTTAAATTTCTTTTTTTATTTCTTTAAATTTTGTTTTATTATGATTTATCTTAAAAATTTGTATTACTCATTTACTTGTTAAATATTTCTTTTATAATAAAATGATATCACCATCGTATTTACCATTATATTCTTATTATTTTTTTATATTAACAAAAAATTTCTATTAGAAATTTTAACTAAATTTTTTATTGCTTTTATATCACTTTCAGTGTTGCCCCTATATCAACAACGTAATTTGTACAACAATACCAACAACACTATGGCTGATGTTAACAGACCCAAAATTCAATTACGCCCTGGTTTATCTCTCAATGGCGATAAGACCCCCTCACCTGCTACTAAATTGTTAATTAATCATGGTAAACCTAATTTTACCATACAAAAATCCCCTAAGGCTTTGAATGGAAATGCCAATCCATTATCTCCTCCCCCGGCCAATGAGGTTAAAACCAACAACAATAATGAATTTGTGGTTAAGAGTACAACTTTCAATGGGGTTTTCAAGCCTTCCAACATTAGTTTGGCCACCAAACAAACATTGCCACAAAACGGTCTTAGTAATAACAACAATAATGCTACAGATAATGAAGCCGCTAAAGTGGTTTTAAGAAGGGCCAAAGTTGTTCCCACGGAGGTAAGAGAGGGTGAGGAAGATGAAAATGTTCCCGAGTTTATATTGAGACAAAGGCGTATACAAGAACGTTTGGCCAATCAAAATATATTAGATTTTGAAAATAGGCGCAGCGGCTACTTTACACAAGTTATGATTTCACCTTCTAGTCCTAATCGCCAATCATTTGTAGAAACTATGGCTAGTCCAGCTGTTAAGCCAGGTTTAGAAATACCACCTCCAGCCGCCGAGCATGCGGAAAATATTAAGGAGGAAGAGAGGCAAGAACATGAGCAACACCAAGAAACTGAAGTTGAAAAAGAACGTGAAAACAATGAAGAGTGTGTTAAAGCTGAGCCTGAAGTAACATTGAATGGTCATGATGCTGAAGAGGAAGAAGTAGCCAAGGCTATTGAGGAGGTTAACAAGGCGGTAGAAGGTGAAGATGATGATAAAACGGAACTGGAAGAAACTGAGGAAATTAAACAAGATTCTGTAGCAGAAAAACAGGAAAGCTCTCAAGAAGTAACAGAACCTACAGTAGCTGTAGTTACCTCTCTAGCTGTAGAAGAAGAAACTCCTAAAGAGGAAAAACCAGCCATTGTAGATGCTGTAGTTACCTCTTTAGCTGTAGAAGAAGAAACACCTAAAACCGAAGAAACTCCTAAGGAAGAAACACCTAAAGCAGAAGAGTTACCTAAAGCAGAAGAATCATCTAAAACAGAAGAAACACCGGTAACACAACAAAATGGTCATAACGAAACTGAAGTTGAAGTTCATCATACCAATGGCATTGAAGTCGAACAACAACAGCAACAATTACAAAATGGTCATTCTTCCCAAACTGAAGCTTCATCCCATGAAATTACTATATCCCATACCAATGGTCTAAATACACCCACAATACCTTCACCAGATCCTAAAGGCGAAAAGGGAGTTAATTTTGAACCCAAAACTGTAGTATCCTTTTCCCAAGAGTTAGGCAATGATGTTAATAAATATCCTGATACTGTTAAGGTTATTAAAGAAACCCAAACGCCAGAAGTTGATGCTGAACTAAAAGAATTGACAAAATTAAAATTTGAAATCAAAACCGATGATGAAAATATTGAAGTTAAACCTGTATTGATAACTGAAACTGCTGTTGCAAATTGAAAACCAAGACATAATTTAGAGTTATAAAAAATATTTATTATGTATTTTATAGTTTAGAAAGAAACTGGCATTATGTAAAGTTCTAATATGTAATTCAAGTATTCAGGACAATCTATAAAAAAATTGATTTTTTTTGTTAAAGAACATAATTTGTGTCTTAAGGGTGTTGTGACCTTATGTTAAAGGAGCATAAAAATTTAAACACTCCAAACTTAATAGGTCTATTGTTTTATTATAACTGAGGCATTAGCTTAAAACAATTTAAGTCGGGAAAATTTTGAAAATATTTTAATTCTAATGCGTGTTACTTATAATTGTTTTATAAAATAAATAATACGTATTTTATGTTAAACGACTTAATTTGTTTATGTATATTGCCACATTTATATTTCTATATACATGCATACATATTTTTTTTGTTTAGTTTTTAAGTTTAAACTGTTGCCAAAATATTAAAATTAAATTATAATTTAAATAAAATGAAAAATGAAAACTAAGTGATTTTTATTTAATAATAAGGAAATAGATATAAAAATATATGGTAACTAAAATTGCAATAAATATATACTCCGCTTAACATTGTCAGGAAGATAATCATTAGCCAATCAGAGCAGATGGAAAATTATCCATTAAAAACATGAAGTTTATTTGTTACTTTATTAGCTTCAACTTATTCGTCTGAGGGAAGTTTTGAGCGTAGAATATTAAATAATAAAATCGTTCTTAAGTTCCTTTTGCTTTCTAATCATTGAAAAGATACTTATTTTATTTTCAGTATTATTTTTACGTTTTAATCTTTAAAGCATTAATTGATACTATATCAGAATGTTGTTGCTGAGTTGACAGCTCTTGGCCGAAATATTTGGGGACATTCCGGTGCGTAGAACCGGCTGTCGTGGGAATGCAGAGGCCTTGTGAGAGAACGATCCTAGTAGCGCTCGACTTGTCAAAGGCATTTGACACTGATAGCCATGCTACACTCTTCCAGGACATCATGCAGTCCACAATGACCAACAACATGAAGAGATGGATTGTGAACTATCTGAGTGGTCGTAAGTCGTTCCTGGAGTTTAGAGACAAGAGATCAAAACTCCGTAGAGTTAAGCAGGGAGCACCAAAAGGCGGAGTTTTGTCACCACTCCTGTTTAACATCTACCTCTCTAAACTTCCTACATATGCGGACGACTGCACAATAATGGCGACGGGCCATAACGTTGACGACTTATGCGATACGGTGAATGGTTATCTCAATCAAATCCATAATTTCTTCACTACGCGTAACTTGCAGTTATCACCAACGAAGTCTTCAGCNNCGAAGTCTTCAGCAACACTCTTCACCACCTGGACCAAGGAGGTAAAACTAGAGCTTGGCATCTTTGTCGATAGAGTTCAAATTCCGACAGTGAACCACCCAAAAATCCTGGGAGTCACCTCATGCTACTGCAATCTCGCACAAATTGCGAAGTAGAAACAAGGTCCTCAAAGCGCTAGCCGGCAGTACTTGGGGTATGGACAAAGAAACCTTGTTAGCTACAT
>MINK01173195.1:11094-21580 GCA_001735545.1 Phormia regina
CCAAGCAGTTCCTCCTGGGATGTCATCGGATCAAAATTAAATAATTTAAAAATTCCAAACGAAATGATAAATCATCTACATATGTTGAAGAGTATACAAACTGCTTAGGAATATGTGCATATATTTTTACAGTTATAGATAAACTATAATCAATCAAAAATGCTTATAGCGCATACTTAACCTCGAAAAGTAATTAAAAAAATACAAAAACTTTTAAATAAATAAAAAAAATCGTTAAAAAGTAACAAAACCTGAAGCATAAGTAACTAAAAAATTCAAGATTAGCAACTTGGGTAGGAGAATAAAAAAATGATAACAAAACATAATCAAATTATAAACAGACTATAAAGTGACTCCAATAATTGGTGAGATAGACAGACAAACAGTCAAACGTCACTGTCAATGTCAGTGTTATAAAAAAACAATTGTTTTTTCATTACTTTTTGACGGTAAGGAATTTTGATAAAGAAATAGTTTACAAGTTATGTTTTTTTAAATTAATCAACAAAATTTAGTATTTAATAAAAAATAATAATAAAAAAATCCTTAAATATGACCGATAGGTATTTTGAGGTAGAGTTTTAGGAATTTTTTTCTAATTACTGTTTCATGTTTAACAATTGATGACAAATGTCTTGGTAATTTCTTTTTAGAGATAAGTGAAGAAAATTTATGGGTTTTGTGAAATTGATGAAATGTTATTTTTTTCAGTTAATAAAATCACGAGACTATTATTATTTTTATCAAATCAAAGGTTATTTTTCTTTTGCTGCTAAAAATTATAAGTATGTATAAGAAAAAATCCCCTTTCTTGATTTAATATATTACTTTTAAATAACTTTTTTTTGCAAGTTTTATTGAAATAAAAATGTAATTAATTGTAAATATAAATTTAAAAAGAAAATCATTAAAAATAAATTTTTATCTGCATGATTTTTTGATAAAAATTAAAGGAATTTAAAAAATTTTTCTAAAACTAATTTTAAATGTTGAAAATATTTTTCAAACTAAATAATATTTCAAAGTATTTCCAGAGTTTTATTGGATAAAATAATGTTTTTCAGTTAAGGAAGAGAAAGAAAACTTAAAAATTTGAAATTCAAAAATATTTTTTTGATTTTTTAATTGATTAAGAAATTTTTAAAATACAATTTGCAAATAAAACTGTCTAACAAGAAATAAAAATATACAATTATGAAGCAATTAAAAAATTAAAATTTTAAAAATACCCAAGAAAAATGTTAAGTCCTGTTTTAAAATCATTAGTTCTAGAACTTTCTTTATTCTTTAAGAGCTAGTGTTATCACAAATAATTCTTACTCTCAAGGATAAGAATATCGAATTGATTTCATAAAGTATATTCGAAATGTGATGATTGACTACTTTCCAAATTAGTTCTAAAACAATAATTGCCCGTTTCTCTGAATGCGAACGAACTTTTCGTTCAAGTAAATGTATTGAAAGCAATAAATAATTTAAAAATTTGTTGTTTACAATAAATTTAGTCGAACAAAACTTTCGTTCGCATTTGAAGAAACAGGCAGTACAACTTTCGAAATAGTATAAAAAATGATTTAAAAGGCACTGCGCCATATCTGTCCCTTAACGAAAAATTTTACCAATTATAGGACAATTTTTTATAATGAATCATTTTTTAAAATATAATGAAAAAAATAAGTATTGCCCCAAACTTGAAATGAAAAAAATGTAAATTTTCCTAGAAATAGTTCTGGAGGTGACAATTACTAACAAAACTCATATTTTGGCTCTTATCATGCTTTCTAGAACTAATAAAACTTTTCCTGGGTAATTAAAAGCAAATAAAAAATATAATCATAATTTCAAAAATAAAAAAAAAATAAAAATTAAGAATTAAAAAGAATACAATTTGTCACCTGAGTTTTTTGTCCAAAATAATATACAAATCCATTCAACACATATAATAGAAAAATAACTTTTTTATGTCCTCTTCCTCTACAAAACAATTTTAGTTCCAGCCAAAAATTGTTATCATCCGATTTCATTAACTCGTCAAATAATCATTCCATTCGTCTCTCTCGATGTTATGTTTATACCTCAAATGGTAAGTGGCTGATTTGCGATTTGTATATTTCATACAACACAATTTGCAAACATAAGGATAGAATTTCAAATGTTCATTAAGGTGATTTTTGATGGCTTGAAACGTTTTATACTCCACGCCATTACACAAATGACAATAGTAAAACCATTTCTTTTTGCCAAAAACATGCAGACGTGACTTCTTGTGCCACATATCATTCTCATAGGTTTTATAAACGCGAGTCAGCCACAGTGAATCCATGCTGGTATATTCCACTACAACATTTATATTTTTAATTGATTCATCTATGTTGTCTAAAAGTAATTTAATATTGGTGCCCACTGGATCGGAGCTGTTATTTAAGTTTATAATACTGTGGCGACGTTGTTTTATGGAGTTTGCTCGATGTTGAGTTCGTAGAATTTCTCGTTTTTCATTATTATTTTTGACAGAGTTATTAATTGCCTATTTTATTAAAATAAGTACATATACGTATTTAATTTTTTTCATACTTTTACTTTAAATACATATGTACCTTTTTTCCATTGGGTTTGTTCTGCAAAGAAGCCTGTACTAAGGAACCACCTGTCGCATTGTTGCGCATTTTTAGATATTGAGAACGTAAAATCTAAATATAAACACTACATTATACATCTGGAGAAAACAAAGAAATAATTCTTTTATTTACCCTCATTTCTTTAATTTTTTATACAATTTCCTCAAATCCTAAAATTTATATAAAATAAAAAATTTGCTTCTGTTTTCCAATTTTTTTTTAACTTGTATTTGATTTTTTTTGGCGTACATAACGGTTTATATAGTGCTGCCAAATTTATTGACATTTTTGTTTACTTTTTGAAAAGATCGCAATAGTCGACGACGTTTATTTAAAAGCCGGCGCCGCTTGAAAATGAATAAAAAAAAAACTTGATTGATTCTATTAAATGAATTACAATTTTAGATTTTTCATGTAAAAATCAAAACCAAATGAAAATTTTAAATGACTAATAATCACAGATATTCGTTGAACGAATAATAATAGGCAATTTTAGATTTTTTCTATAAAAAATTTATTTTAACTCAAGATTTTAGTAACAAAAACCCTCATCTATTTAACTAGTCGTCTTCACGTAACATAAAATATTTAACACTAACATCAAGTTAATGATGAACGTAGATCGTTCAATTTGATGTTAATATTAATTTTTTCGATGTTTCAACACGGTTGTTAAAGCAAATGTTACAAGCGACCATATTTAAAACATCGAAAAAATTAATTATTAACATCAAATTGAACGATTTTCAAATTTATGCATTAAACCTAACATCAATGTTAATTGATTAAATTTGAAAAATCGTTCAATTTTGATGTTAATATTTTAATGTTACGTGAAAGACGAACTAGTAATAAATTACAAACAATTTTTAGATTGTTTCATTATAAAATGCTAATTTTGATTATTACAGATTTTTATAAGAAATATCTACTTCTATTTAAGCGAGACTATAAAGACTTCTTTTGTTTTATTAAATGAAGATTATATAATTTCATGTAAGTGATCACATGATCTTCATTATTTTATCGCAAAAACAATTTTAGTCTTTTTATATTAAAAAATATAAAGTGATTCAGTTAAGTTTTTAGCAATTTTTTTATTTTCATTTAAAATTTAATTTTAATGAATTTTTGTTCTAATCTCTTCTACTTTAAGAATGAAAGAAATTTGGTGGTCATTCATATATAAAAATTTTTTTTAAACGAAAAATTTATTTAGTTAAATATTAGATTTTTATTAAAGTCATCATTCTCTTTCTGTTTATCGGAATTAAAAGCCATCTGTGGTTGTTATAAAGAATTTTAAGTTTAATTGTTCCTTAAATAGGGTGAAAGAGTATTTCCTCTTCTGTTTCTATTAAAAAAGAAAAACACCTGTCGCCTTAAAAATTTAAAAAGTCCCACCACTAAAACATAGCATACCCAAACAAGGACATTAATTCACCTCAATGCAGCACCCCTTTAATAACATAGGGTTAGATTCTCTTTAGCTTTATAAGATATTTGGGCAAAATAATTAAAATTGCCGGCTAAAAATAAGTTCCTTTTAGGTTTATATTTGGTTGTTAAATGCCAAAAATGCACCTTGCTTGAAAAAAAAAAAAAAAAAATTAACATCAAATCGATATTTTTAGAATTAAAATGACAACGTTGCTGTTTTAGAGTTTGTGGCCAAAACAAACCGTCAACGCAAGTCCTAGAGAAAGGACGTGTTAAGCAGTATATTGTTTTAAAAATATTTTGTTTTATAAAGTAGGTTAAGGAAAATTTGTTTAAATAAATTATTAATAAATACTTAATAAAAACAAGAGAGCAAAAATGGTCAAGGAAATCCAATGACAATTATTAAGCGAAATAGAAATTTAGTATGGATTTAAGTTTAAAAGGTTCACAGGTAAGTTACAATTTTTTACGCTTGAATTATTTACGATTAAATTTAAAATTTTCTTTTTATTTTAGATAAATTTGGTTACACGACAGAAACCCAAACCCAAATACTCTTCTCACTTAAATCTTTTAAAATCGACAACTCTTGGTCATTGCCGCCCTAGATCGGCTACATTTTTAGAAAGGCGTTCTTATACCTCTTGGAGTTTAAGACCCCAATCTGCCGATCCCAAATTTGGTAGAAATTTTGCCAGTCCCTGTGATTCTTTTACAACACAGGATACAGATTTTTCCCATTTGAATTTGTCTAGAAAACAACAGAAGAAGTTTCAATCCGTGTCTTCTTCCAATTTATTAAAATTATTGTTGGATGAGCCTATTAAAAGGTCTTGGTTGTGCAAAGATTCTGAATGTGATACTTCAGACTTGAGTTCATCAAGGAAAAGTAATAGCTATAGTTCTTTAAATAAACAAGAAAATAATAAAAAATATATGACCACATTAAGGAAACATACGGGAGCTGCAAACTTTCCTAAGGACGATTATTATAGTTTTTTGAAATCTTCAGATAAACCAGATCTTCCTGGTAGAGTATCGTTTTCAAAACCCTCCTCAGCTCTTAATAATACTCAGAATTTACCCAGTGATGATAATGATTCTAGTGATTATGAAAATTTAAATACATTTATGCTAAATAAGACCTCAAATACAAAAGCAGATAATTTATCGGATATATCGAAACCTGGACCTGTAAACCCTTTAGATTATAGTTTTAAACCTAGCGCCCAGGAAACACGACCCTTACAAAAAGAGTTGTCTTCATTAAGTCTAAAAAAATCGGTACATTTTGGATCCACCAATGGTGAGGAAGTTTTAGCTGAAACTTTCGAATATCCTAAATGTCCTTCGGAAAATTGTTCCTGCAGTACTCGCTCTTCATCTTCGGGTTCGTTACCAGACTCAGCAAGTCCCAAATGTTATTGTAATTCTGATAGTTGCAAATATTTAAGGGAAACTTTTAATAATACTCCTTTAAATCCAGAAAAAATGACAACGCCTCCCGAAACTTCTCAACATTCTAGGGAACTAGAGGAATCCTCTGAATCTCAAGTTATACGTGATTATAAAAATGCTATAGGAGAACACTTGGAAAATTCCGTGGTAAAAAATCTCTTAGATGAAAATCTTCCTACCACCTCGAATTTAAATAATTTTGAATTACCTTCTTATCTGTCCAAATATTCAAATCCTTCCCAAAGCATACAGTCACCAGAAAAGCCCAATAATTTGACAGAACTCCATAACACTGTAAATTCCAATAATAACTTTAAAACTGAAGTGGCCAAAAAAGATTTCCTCAAAATGGACAATAAATTAGAGAACACTTCACCCTCTACGAAAAAAACTTCCTCCAGTGAAACTGTCATAAATAATTATTTAAAAGTTGCCGCCTCTTCTTCCAATATTATAAAGAAAAAAGAAAATATTAGTAATCCGGAACCGAAAACCAACAATTCTCTAACTAAACCCAAAACCAAACCTAGTCTAGCGGCTTTAACTCAAAATAATATAAAAAAAGCCAAAAGTTTTGAAGATTCCCAATTGCCTGCTTACAATCTAGATAAAATCGATACTTGGATGTCCAGACAAGAGGAATCTAAAAATAAGGCAAGTTTAAAAAAACAAACTTCTTTAGAGGAATCTTTTGAAAAATTTGCCCAAGAATCGTTAGAAGCCATGTCGGCTTTAGATGGTGAAATAGAGGAGGAGGTAGAAGATAACGAAGAAGAAGAGGAAGATGGTAAAATGTCAGAGAAATCAATGGATCAATCACAAGATGATTCTACTTATGAAGAGATAGTATCGGTAATTAAGGAAATAGAAGAGGATAAGAAAAAGGGTAAGGACCGAGTATTTATGAAAACCTAATTAAATAAATAATTTCCAATTTCTATTTTAGACAATTTTGCTGAACGTGTTAGTTCAGAAATGAATTTGAAATTGAGCTCAACACCTAGTCTAGAAACACCCCACAGTGCAAAAGAATTTGAAAAATCTGCAGAATCTCCCGATAAATATAAAGATATTTTAAGTTATTTGGATAATGTAGAAGACAGTTGTGAGAAAACTTTAATGGAAACTCGAAGATCAATGCCTGATAGTAATCGCAGTGAAGTGGAATTTGTGGTGGAACCCGATATTGCTGAAGATGTTCCCAAGTTTGTTTTTATACTTATCAAAAAATAAAAGTTATCTACTATTTTATTTTTTTTTCCAGACTTTCCGATTTATTAATGCTGCCCAATCATCAACTAGCTCGTCGAGTTATTGCCTTAAGTTTGAGGGCGAATGAGTTGGCCAATGCTGTGCACCTGGCTAAGGAGCATGTCATGAAAGTGCGCACCGAAAAGCAAAAAAGCATAAGATCCGAAAAATCAAATGCCAATAATCGCATGAAAGAACAAAAGAAACATTATGAAGCCATAGTCAAAAGACATCAAGGCTTTATAGAGCAATTGTTAAAGGATAAAGGATCCCTATGTGAAAAAGTGGCAGCTCTCACTAGGCGTCTAGAGTCACAAAATCAAGCCTGGGAACACAAATTGGAAACAGAAATTACCCGAGTTAAAGAGAATACTATGGCAGGGGAGAAAATACGAAGAGAAAGATGGGTAAGAGAGAATACCAAGAAAATTAAGGTGAGTAATATAATTTACAATGAGAGGCTTAAACGTCAATTGAAATTGAAATATCCCAGGAACTAACGGTCAAAGGCCTAGAGGCGGAAATTAATAAAATGAATGCGAATCATCAAAAAGAAATTAATGAATTAAAAATGATGCACCAAAAACAGCTAATAGAAGCCTTGGAAGAAGCACGTTTAAAACACGAGCAAATAGAGAATTCCATAAGAGAGTCATGTGCCCAAGATAGAGAATCTATTATTACCAAAGAGAGAAATGCTATAAGAGAAAGATTTGAACAACAACTCTCAGAAGAACGTCAAAGCTTTGAAGAACAAAAACAAAAATTATTAGAGGAACATCAAAAGCAAAAAGAACGTTTGCAAAATGAGCTGAAAGCAAAAGAACAGGAATTACAAACTAAACGCCAAGAATGGCAACAGGAAAAAGACTCAGAACTGGAACAAACCATAACAGAACTTCAAGAAAAAATGTCAAAACAAGAAGAAAAATTCCTAAATCGTTTAAATAGTCGAGAAAAACAATTTGAAGCAGATTTTGAAATATGGAAAACAGAATATGAAAATAAATGTAAAGTACAGCAGGTTGAAAAGGAAAATGCCATACGACAACACTATCGCAATGAGAGAGATCGTCAAATAGATGCCATAGTGCAGAGAATGGATGCGGAGGCATTGAAGAATAATGAGGAATTTGAGAATAAAATAAGGTTGGATCAGGGTACACTGAACAGGTATAATCGTCGGCCCAGCTGATTTTGTTTTGGTGTCGGAGATCTGTCAAAGTTGTTGTTTACATGAAGAAGCAAAAAAATAATATTGTACATCGTGTAATGTATTTTAATCAGTTGAGACAAAAAGTTGGATTGTTGTATTTGTTGTCGCGACGATTATACCTGTTTAGTGTAAAAATTAAATATGATTTAAATTTTTCGTAAAATACTCAGAATGCTATGGAAAAAATATGGAAATTTTCAAACTTCGTTAAAAATTTTCGAACTTGTCTAAATTCTCAAAATATTCTAAATAAAGTTATTGATTTTCATAATTTTATGCTAAAACTTTCGATAATTGAATAAGGGCAAAACTTTTAAAAATTCGTATTAAATTTCGAAGTTTCGAATAGAAAATTTTATATTCGAAAAATTTGAATTCAAAATTTTAATATAAATAAAAAATGTAAATATCTTTTTTATTACTAATTATTTAGCCGCTTAAAAGAGAAATATGAAAAAGATTTGCAAGAACTAGAGCTGGCAGAAAAATCTGTTAGAGAAAAATATGCCGAGACTCGTAATAAATTAGCTGAAACTGATGCTCAGGCCAGAAACTTCCAGGCTGAAATAAAAAAATTGCAAATTGAACTGGAACACAGTAAAAAGGTGAGATTTCTTTTTAATTACTTAATAAAAAATAATATTAGATAATTTTTTACATAAATTACCTTCAAAAAAGATGAGCTCTGAATTTCTCATGGAACGTGATCAATTACGAGAAAATCTTCGTACTGAAATACAAAATGAAGTGCAGGCTTTGAAGCAGGAACGTGATCAAGAAATACAAAAAATTCATAAAAGGTAAAATTATTATTAATAAAAATTTCTTATTTAAAACTAAAATTATTCTGCTTTCAGAGTCCAACAAGCCATTGAGAAAAAGGATGCAACTATTGATATTTTGCAGAAGGAAAATGGAAGCTTAAGGGAAAGATGCTTGAAACTGGAGGCCGTCATTAGACAGCAACGCAAAGACTATTGTGTCAAGTAATTTAAAAGAAAATTTATAAAATTTTCTGCTTAAATTATACCTTTTTTTTAATCTATAAAAATAAAAATATAAATAATTTAAAAAATAAAAGTCTTGAAATTAAAATGATCATTAGTTGAAAAATATACTTTGTTATCCCAAAAAACAAAACGCGGCATTATCTTATGTATAAACAAATTGTACAGCATACTTTTGGGAGCTCTTAAAGTGTTGCCAATTCATAGAATTTTTGTTTATATATACGATATAGGGAGTTTAGAGGGAAAAATTATAATTTAAAATAAGATTCTTTTAAGATCTATTATATATTATTAGTGTGATAATGTGCACGGATATTTCATATGATAATGTGCACGGATTAGAAAAAAATTAAGAAATTTTGTTTTAATATTCTTTAAGGAATCAACAGTTATATGCTTTCTATCGTTACCTACATTATTTGGGATTTGCTGACTAGCACCTTGATTTATTTCCTTATTTATTCGTTAAATAGGTCAAGACTTTTAGTTTTTGTGGTGTTCATTTTTCAATTTATTTTTCACCTTGTGCTGTTTTTATTGTTCCGCAGGAAACTGTTGGATTATTGTTGTTTTTGTTTTTGTATTTTTCCTAATACTAAAAATTGCGCAGTTTTATTGAACATATTAGTAATGGAACATTACTCTTCAAGGGATGTCAATTTCTTAGCTAAGTTCATACATATTTTTACACTCTTTCATTTAATCGTTGTTGAGAGTGCAAAAAGTACAAATGCACTGGAAAAAAATTGTAGAAATAATTGTTTCTTTGTTTTATAATAAGTTGTAGGAAACCTAATAATATTTTTTATGAAAATATTCATAAATATTAATGGAAATATTAATAAATTCAACTGGCTATTTAAATTAACTCCTAAAAGTATGCTTCATAAAATTAACTAAATAGAGAGATAAAACAGTTCAACTAACTCTCTTCCTGAGAACAGAGCCCAACCAATAATTTAGTTATACTAGTTAATTTAAAGAAATTTGTATAATTTAGGCACAATTTATTTTGAAATTAAATATTAACCAATAAATAATAGAAAAATTGTTTTCCTTTTCAAGGAAATTTTGGAAAATGTTTATAATTTTAGCACAATTTTTTTTTAAGTGAATTTGAACAAATAAAATTTAAAAAGTAAAAAAAAAAAAAAATCCATAAACAAAATTTTCTTATAAGGGAATTTTTTACAAAATTTAACATATTTGTTTATATATCTTTTAAGAAATATCTATATATATAAGAGAGTAACGTTACAGACTGACTGACTCATCATCCCACAGCCCAAACGGCTGAAACTCGAGAAACGAAATTTGGAACGTAGATCGGTCTCCCTCCTTATAGATCCACTAAGACGGGATTTTTGGATTCGAATGTTGAATAGCTATCGTTATTTATTTAAAAAATAATTGGACAGGTGTCTGGTACTTTTTTAAAAATCGGCCGTTTTAGTTAGAAAATGGGTAAAAACTGTATTTAGGTACTTTTT
>MINK01173196.1:0-25719 GCA_001735545.1 Phormia regina
TTATAAAGTACTCGGACATCTACAAAAACAACAATTCCTTGTATTTTGTTAGTGTAAAACTACTTCTCATAATGTCAAAATGATATGAGCAGAAAATGAGAGAAATAGTAAAATGCTCACGAAAAAAATTTACATAGGAATACAAAAACAATTTGACAGTAACGCAAAGTGCATTGATGAAAAAATTGTAAAACAGCTGTTCTTACGAGCGATCAGAGCTAATTTTCGAATATTATTTTAATAATCAAAATTTTATAATTGAACTTTATTAATCATTGAAGTACTTATGTACTTGTACAGAGCAAATTGTACTGAAAAAAATACAATTGTACTGAATTTATCATCACTGATCTGACGTCACAGAATCTCTGTTGCTATTTGTTGAGAGAAGGAAAAACTGGTATTTTAACAAACAACTTAACAAACAGGTTAGTTTAGTGAGTATAATAGTTAAAATTTATAATAATGTTGACGATCATTAGCTTAAGAAATATAGTGGCGGCGAAGATTGAAATAATCGTAAATCAGTCAACAGGTTTTAATATTCTAAGCATTCGTTTAATGTTGCTATTGTTTTTATTTTATTTAAAAAAAATCATGAGCGGCATGCAGAAGTAGTAATATCAATAGATATTGCAGAGCCGTTACGTATTCAAGGTCTAACATATCATGTTGTTTTGTTTATTTTGTTATCTGTTTCTCTCCACTATATGTATGCATATTGAAAGGTGAGTTTGTAGCATTTTAAACTTGTGATTAATTTAAATTTAACTGACAAACAGGCTTACCATTGTACAAAATAATAATCATTTGTTGATTTCTTAGAAAGTAGTTTTAATATTGCAAATTTCACCATGAATACAGATTTTAATTAAAACCAGATTTTTTAAATTTTGAGATCAGTAACAAAAATAAAATTTTCACTAAAACCCGGTATTGTTTGGCAACGCTGCTAACAACTGTCACGGAACAAAGTGCGAAAATTCTGTTTTCAACAGAATCATACATCACATCAACATAAAGTTTTAATAGTTCTTGTGATTACAATACAAGCAAAATAAACGATCATCAGTTTCACACTTAACCTTTAGTACGTTTTTACGCATCATTTCATAGTAAGTAGTACTATATTTGTGAGTTACTATCTCTCTAAAAATAATTGTGATTAATGAAGTTTATTGCAAATAAAATGTACAGCGTTGCCACTTTCTTATACGTTTATAGAATTTACGATAATAGTAGTTTAATAATATATTATTTGTTATGCCCGAAAACATATTTTACCATTCCCTTAATAGCTAATATCACCACCACCAAAAACCCCACAAACGTCAACAAATATACACCCCTGTATTCACAAAATTGCAATTTATTTGGCAAGCATATACAATATCACAAAGCATCAAACACATGCACACTTCGTCACTTGAATAACAATGATGTTACTGAACGCTTACACAAATAGAATACATATTATTATTATTGATTACGTAGGCAATAGTCGAATTGGAAGAGGACGCTAATATACATGACATAACAACAAAAATATCTTTAATTCTTTACAGTCGGAAAAATTAGCATGACTATACGTAGTTTTCCCAATATAAAGAATTCTATTATTAGGTCCCTTTAAAATTAAAAACACTATTAAAACGAATAACGAAAAGTTCACAACATAGCTCATTTAGAGATTCGTTCTATACCAATAAAACCATTTATAGCAACATATCCATCTTTACGTTGAGAAATGTACATTCATCTATACGTAAAGCTTTTTGGTCTCTTGAAATATTGTTTGATAGAGTAAAACGTATTTTTTTCACGTAATTCTTGGCATGGATGTATACTATGTATTGTACATATGTATGTATGCATGTATATATTGTCAAACATACAACTCTAAATGGTTGTTTGTGTGTGCTGTTCACTACAAATACAGCAAAAACAAAAAAACTAGAAGTTAAACATTACTTGGCAATAATCCAAAACTCAAAATACATTTTTATGTACATATACATACATTTGTATACATAGCATTATCGTCTTGCGTTGAACGTCCCTCTCGCAAGTTATGCAGCAGCAGTCTCAACAACAGTAATAACAAGAAAAACCTCATCATACAAATAGGAATTTTGCATCGTATCCAATAAAAAATAACCACATTCCAGTTTAGGTTGAATTTTTTGTTATTATTTTTAATTTTATTTCGTTTTAGTTTCTTATCACGATGTTTTCTTTATTTTTTATATTCTAACCAATTTGTTTTGTTTTGCCATTTCTTTACACTCACTCACTTGCACAGATACTCAGAGAGATTTTTTGTTACTGAGCTATACATACTACAATTTATTTCGTGTCGATTTTTTTTTGTTTACTTTAACATTTTTCTGTAATTTTCCTTGCTCTTCATACACCACGTACAATAAATATTATAAAATTTTCGGTATGTATACAAAATACTTAAAAAGCACAAACATGTAATGTGTATTTCTCATTTGTTATTTTTATACTCTTCTTTCTACAACACCCCTTTTATAAACATTCATTCGTTATAAACTCGTATTTTTCACATACAAACACTCTGACATACATATGAACACGTACATATGTATGTATATGTATATTTACTTTTTTCATCCGTTTGTTCCTTTATCGATTATGTTTTCACTTCCGCTCGTTTGTATTGGTGTGATTATGACGCGCCTCGGCTAGTAAAAATTCACCAATTTTAGTACTCACACACACATAATGTTAGACATGTTAAAGACAGTCAGACAGACATTGAAATAAACAAAACAACAAATCTTGTTGGTTTTCTTTCCTAATTCATTCGTAGTCGTATCAAAAAATGCAAACAAACATTATACATACAAATGCAACAAAAACATTGAGTATTCTAGACTGATTAGTTAAAGGGGCTGACATTGCCATACTATTACAGGGATGGGAGCAGAACATATTTTAGCTAAGTTTTGTTGCTAACGTTCACAGTAAATTTCATACAAAATTTAACTTTATATACATATGTATATACATATATTTAAATTTATATACATACATATATTTATATACATATGTATATACGTTAGGAATTATAACAAGTCGGGGGAGTATCATTTTTTTCCTAACTGTCAACCGAAGCAAGAAAACACTGCCATCTATATAATTTATTAAACATTTTTCAATTCCCAGAGGTTTTTGAAGCTCCCAGAATACGTAAAAATAAAATTATTCTAATAATTCTATCAGGGAGCGGAAAAAAGCGGAGCTTTCTAAAGCTTCTAAATGTTGCAGAAAGTTAAAGTTCGGCTTACTTATCGTCCTACAAATCCTAACGAATCCTATGCAGCGATAAGTTATACATACATATATAAAAATCATTCGACAATTTTTTTCTACTGTTTTTATTAATAAGAAAGTATTATGGCGAGTAATATGTACTAATTTTATATTTTTCAACATTTATTAAGTAGTAATCTTAGTTCCAACAGTATAAGTGGTATCGAAAATTGTATAATCGTATTGATACTCCCAACTCTGCAATATAAAATTAGTAAACTAGAGTTTGTTGTTTGATACGTCATAATAAAATTTAATACAACATTTGTAGCAAACGATCCCTATGGCTTGTGTATGCATGAATTGAACATTGAATTAACAACAATAAGCATTTTTGAACATTAAAACCCTTGTTATTTACTATTTGTTGTTTCGTTTTTTTATTTTATTTTATTTTTTTTTAATATTGTGAGAATGTATTTTGTGTGAGTGTATTTTATACAATAAATACCTGTAATACTTTTTAGCAAACATTTCCAAATCTAAATATTTCCTAGTTAAAATATACAATATATTGTGACGTCACAAAACAAGAAATCATCATATATAATTCTTTTATCGAACAGTGGGATAAAAGAAATAAAATGTGGCGAACAAATTGGAAATAATTTATTTGGTTAATACTTTCATAGAAATATATTTGAATATTTAGTTATCATTTAATAATTGATATTTAGTTTCAGTTAATAAATTATGCGATTAAAATAATGTTTCTCTAAGTTTTTTTTTTTATTTAAGTAGAAACATACCATTAACTATAAGACATCGGGTCGTATATATTTTCAAACGTATATACATATATACAATAAAAAATATTTTTTATATACATATTTTAATTATTTAAATATGATGTTCTATTAATTAATAAATATTTAATAAAAAAAATATTTATTTTATTCCACTGTCCAACAAAACTGTACTTTGTCATGCGCATTCCATACTCTATTGGATCGTCGTAGTCATATACATGACGATAGGTACAGTGTCCGTGTAGTTAAATACAATACACATTCACACAATTAAGCTCACACAGATACTTTATTATTGGTTTTCTTTCACAAGTATAGAAATGAGTATTTAAATCAGTAGAGAAGCAAAGTACTATTTGTGTAAGAGTTGCCACATATTTCTTTAGACTTTCTTTAAAAATGTTGAAAATGCCCAAAAAATACAATAAAAATATATTTTAATTAAACATATTAACAAATCTTACAAATGAAATATGTAAATTCAGTTTTATCAGGTTTTGAATATGTTGGCATCCCATCGTTGTCTCGTTTTGTCACATTACGAATCTTCTTCTTTTTAATATGCAATGACATAGAGTTTAGATATTTGTGGTCTTTTTGTACAATTCTTAGCCTTAATAATAAAGAATCCTGCAAATATATGAAAAAATATATATTATTGGCAACACTATACATTGAAAAGTATTTTTTGTTTTTATTATAGTTGTTGTTGTAATTGTAGTTTAAGTTATCGGAGTATGAGAAGAGCAGAGGAAAAGGAATAGTATACACACACGCTAGTGTGATGATGATTACGAGTGAGTGATTCACTAAATTTTACTGTATTCCGTTTTATTCGGTTGCAGACTGTGAGATACATAGGTAATGCGTCGGTCGGATTTTAATTTAAATTTTCCACGATTTTAAGAGTAAAAACAACCAGAGAGTGTGTAACATTTATAAAATATATCTATAGAAAAAAACTATATATACTTTTCGATATTGTATGTATAACTAAACAGAAAAATAATAAAAAAAAAACAATGGAACCACCAACTAACTAAATAAAATAACTAGTTTTTTAATCAATTATTTAAAAGAAATAAAATATAAATTTAAAAAAATAAATACCTATAATAGAAATAAATTAAAAACAATAAGTAGTAAATTCAATAGAAAAATAAGTAGAGAAAGAGGAAAGAAAGGTGGTATCAAGTGAAAAAAAAAGAAAAAATCAAAAGTGTATTTAAAGTGAATGTGTTTTCAGTTTTGCAGTTCCTCTTGTTCTTGTTAAAACGACTCCGCGTAAAATTTGTTATTTTTTCTTGTTGTTGTTGGTTTAGTACGCATTATATTCCTTCCTTTTCGATTTCCTTGCCAAATACACAAAAATCAATAAAAAAGGACAGTTGAGAACGTATGTGTATACACTCTTAGCACCACAATAACAAAAACAACATCAACTACGACTACGAGGGTCTTATAACGGACAACGGCCTCATGGTTGCTATTAGTTCGTATTTAACGTTACGCCAGTGTGGATGTAGAGAAAATATGTGTTTAATGTTTTTCATTTTAACAGAATGTAAGAAAATAATTAAAATTTTCAGCAAATAATTAAGAAAAATTTGTACTCAAGTTAAAGAAAATATATAGCAAAAAAAAAAACCTTTATTAAAAATAAATTGGGAGTGTATTAAAGAAATATCGATATTTATAAAGTTTAAAAACCTGAAATATCCTTTTGAAAATTAGAGCTTCTTGTGTTGTGTTTGTATGTATAGCGTAAAGTTGTATGTGGTGTAGCTACCTAGTTTTCAAAGGAGAACACAGGTCGTGTATACCAAGGAACTGCGCTCATAAACTAAATTCAACCCCAGTGCAAAAAAAAAAATAAATAAACAACAGAAACAAATAATAAAACAATATAAAGAGTCCAACAACAATACCAAACTGCTTAAAACAGAACTCCTGTTTAATTCTTAGACACCATCGAAACCACCAGTCAACCAGCCAACCCGTTTTTCAATTTCGATAATTAATCGATTATCTTAACAGCCAACTATATAACCAGAAATCATGTCGTTACAAACTAAAAGGCAACACTGTTATTTGTGTGATCTGCCTCGCATGCCCTGGGCGATGATCAACGATTTTTCCGAAGCTGTTTGTCGGGGCTGTGTAAATTATGAGGGTGCCGACAGAATTGAACTGGTCCTAGATGCTGCAAGACAAATGAAACGCCTGCATCAAGCGGCCAAACGCAGCCATGAAAATGGTGAGGTACAACAGTCCTCGGTACAACCCCAGCCTCAGACACAGCATCGTAGTGGTGCTCCCATTAGTGTGGGTGTAGTGGGTCAACAACAGCCCCAACAGCATCATCACAGTTATCCTTCTCAACGAATAGGACCGCCTCAGGCCACGCTTATGGATTTTCCGGTCAAAATGGAGGCTCATGATGCCAGCGTTAGGCCAGTACGCATTTCACACATGACTCCGCATCATATGTCCATGTCAAATAGAGCAGTAGCCGCTGCTGCTACCGCGGCTAATTCCAACATAAATCCAGCACAGGTGGGTGGACCGGTGCCACCTGCTTTATCGGTTAATTTGAAACGACCGCCCTCAGAGGAAGATGAACATGCCCACAATGATGGCAGTGGACCCTCCGGCATTAAAAGATCCGCCATAGATGATCCCGCTTCAAGGCCTCCTCTTACCCGTGGCGAGTCATTGCCAGCAGCAGTATCTTTCATTTCCGAACGTCCTTCAGGATTACGTGACAAACATCAGCCGGTTAGAGCACCTTCATTTGATGCCTCCACCTTCAAGCCAGGCGGTAAGCATTTCACTTATTATAAACACTTTAAAGCAGACACAAATTCAAACGGATGAGGAAAAGATTTTTCAGATTTCTTTTTCGTCTGCTTTAATTTATTAATTTCAAACACATTTAACACCAATATTTGTTATAACTTAATAGTATTGTTGTTTATATAATTGTCGGTAGTGAGTGCTATTATGACTGTTCGTTGTTGGCCCCTAAATCACCAAAACATTTGTTTCTTTAATAAAAAAAATTCGCCTTATTATTGCTAAATATTTCTACTATCAAACTCTACCATTCATTTCAAGTCAATATTCCTCAAGTTAAGCGTGTTTATCTTATCTTATTAGGGTTTTGAAAAGATAAATCCTTTGATACAACTATTTACTTCTGTACTTACTTGGCAGTAGTCTTAAAGCGATAAGTGTATTACTAACAAATCTTATCACACTGGTTTTTGTTTTAGCTAATTAATGAAAAAAGAAGACAAAAATACATACATTAATATAAACAGTAGTGAAGCGTGCGTAGAAATGCCTTTTAAGAATCCAGATAATTCTTACAATTCTCATTTCATTTATGAACTGATTGCATTTTTCCAAAATTTTGTAAACGTATGAGTGTCAGTAAGTAAGTATGTGTGTACCTATTTGTGAACTACATGTTCATATTTTGTGAAGTACGTGCGATTTCAGGGACCAGAGATGTGCGGAGAATAATCAGAAAAATGCTTTTAAATCATGTTTTGTGGGGGGAGGTGTGTATAACAGAAGAGTGTATTCGAGTTTATGTGTATGTATAACAAGGGCTCATATTTGTAACGGTTATCCCAGAATTGTATGTATATGGTAATTTCTATAACCCAGGCAACAAGATTTTTTTACAATTGTTATGTCTTATTTAATAAATTTTATGAAATTATATGAAATATTTTATAGTTAATTAAGGTTAAAAAACTGTAGCTGTAAGGAAGGAAATTGATACATTTGGAAAAAATGTGTCACATGTGCCACAGATTCATATATAAGTTATTATACATAGAAAAGTAAAAAAAAAATAAGATAAAGTTTTACTTTTACAGTTTTTATTTTAACTATGAAGAAAACCAGTTTTCGAATTTGATTATATATAATATATCTATTGTATAGTCTATAGATTAGATTATATTATAGAATATATATAATTTTTTAAATAGGTCATTATCATATCTCTCCATAAAGTAAATTTGTTCCAATTTCATGTTTTGCAATTCACTGGGTTATTCCTGTTTTACTGTATGCATATCGTTTGTATACATACTATTTTTAAGTGTATGATACTGTTATACATACACACACATGCCTATAAAATAACCCCAAACCAGTTTAGTAAGCCGTGAAAAATGTCATGCGCACTGGTCCAAAATTTTGCTAACAATATTCCAAGCAAAAAAGTAAATAAATAAAAACAAAAAATTAAAAAAAAAAACATGGTTAACAATTCACTGGCTGACTACCCCTACCTACACTACCAAAACGAGTTTTTGGAGTTGATAAATAAATGTTTTTTCTTATACTCATTCACTCGTCTGTACGTACATATATACATCGTCACCAAACCTGTTTTTATTGTTGCTGTTAAAGAAAACAAAATGAGAACGAAAAAAAAAAAACAAAATATAGTCGGTCAAGTCCGACCATACTATAGCCTACATCATTTTGTGCATCAAACCTGTAGTTTGATAACAAAGATTCCAGATATCGTTAGACTAATGTTTTTGGGTGTTACAAACAACAGCACAAACGCTTAATACCCTACGCACCTATGGTGGTGTAGGGTATAAAAACACTGTCTCGGCACATTCTATTGTGCATACACACACACACATGTTTACAAGCGAACAATTTTCGGTTTGAATGCGAACGTGTTGTACAACCAGTTAGTTACAAGTGTATCTCATAGATACGCATTCATATACAACCTAATACATACACATTTCTTCGTATATAGTTTTTTTTATAAAAATAACAACATAGAACAAATAAACAAGATGATCAAGCAAGACAAGTAATTGTAGAATTGGGGTTTTCTGGGGAATGGGGGGACAAATACTAATTCCAGCTACCGACCACAACTTCTCTCCTCAAAATGTCTTCTGATTTTCTCTATACATGTAGCAGTTATACTATAAGTAAATATGATAAAATATACAAAAACTTGTCTTGTTGTTGTACATTTTGAAAATACTACAGTGGAACGCTAAAAATATGTGCGAGTTTATATTATATATGTACATTTGTATACAATAAATGTATATGTAAATGTTTATATGTATGCATGAATGTACTTATGAGTATGTATGTATCTAGTATTTATTTATAATTACAATACATATCAATTAATACAAATTCCAAGTTCGTTGTTCCAGCATCATCAAATACATAAACGTTTTCAGAACTTTGCTTATTTATGTTATGACTTTTGTTAAGACTTTATAATATATGATTAGACTTGAAGTATACTTTAGAATGAATTTTAGATAGAATGGACTATATATTGAAAAATTGCTTAAAAAGGTAATATTTTTTCTACTGGAGAAAATGCTTAGTGCTGCCAAAGATTTTCAGAAATTGTTTTTAAATTATTCTTGTTCCTTGTTTTTATTATTAAGATAATAAATATACTATTAAATCGGCAACTTTTAGTAAACTTCTTTTACATTTTTTGTATTTTTTTCCTGCTAAAAATACATTTATTTACACATTTTTAAATACATTAAGTTCTACTCTTAAAATGGTGAGAATGTGTTTTTTTAGGAGCACTCGTTCGTTATTTACTTATTATATACGACATTATTGACTTAACGATAGTTTTGATAATTATATACTAAACTAGAGACCACTGGACCGATTGTTATCTATAAAAACCCTAATCATATACAAATTGGGACAAACCAACAGATGTCAATAAGTTTTCGTAAGCACGTAAAACAAATCGTTAACGATTTCAAGACTAACACGTTTAAAATTGTAACAAAAAAACCTTAACTAATAATAAAATATATGTATAAGCATGAAACAAGCGAATCGCAATGACCCTAATGAAAAATATTTAATATTTCAACAGCATTCGTGTGACACGCTATACGAATAAAAACAATAAATAATAAAACTAGTAAGAAACGAGTCACAAATTGAATATGTAAGAAGCCATACTTGTGACATACCACCACTAACACTCCACCACCTTACTAACCACCCCAGAGAAAAGTTATACTGGTAACTGGGTATTAATCTTCATGTCTGTCTGTATGATGTGTGAATGCAAACTTTGGCTTAAAAACACGTGAAAAAGTTGTTATTGAACATGTATCTTTGCTTTTAGGAGAGGTTTTTAAAATGCGTACACGAACCGGTTGGTAAACTTAAAAAAACTGAATGTGTGACATCATATGAATGTGTAGGTAGTAGATCTTGAACGTATAAAACTTTTAAAACAAGCTCTACAAGATAAAGATATAATTTCATTAGCTATAACAGAAAAATACTTGTATAAATAATGCAAAACTACTTGAATACTTATTTATGATCAATTTAAAATGAAAGGAGTATTTTTATATAAAATATAAAAGTTTTTTTTTTATTATAAAATAGCATTTTGGCTTTTTATGAATTTCATTTTATGAAACCCACTGTATATATTGTTTATATTAATTTCTATTCATGATTTCACACATTTATCACTTTTAAGTCTGAAGTCTGGTGACTATAACCTGAACACATGCATAATTTATTTATATATTTATTTATTTTTTTTTTCATATGTATGTATTAGCTCTTATCTAATCACAACGGAAAGTTTGACTGATAATTCTCTTATCACCTTCGACAGATAACCAACCGACTCAATTTTTCATCTTATCTCAAATGTGTGTTACTCTAAATAATAATAATAATAATTTTTATTATTAATATTAATAATCACAATGATTATTTACAAATGATATTTACTTTTTGATAATAGAACATGTACAAATAAATACTTATTATAGATACCGTAGCAATCTCGTGTTTTAATAATAAAACAGTTTCTTGTTTTATGAACAAATCATATGTTTCTTTGTCGATTTGACGTATTAAATTATTTTATAATATTAATAACAAAGGAAAATTAGAAATAATTGTTAAATAAAATATTGAGACAGAGTTGTGTTTTCAAAAGCAAGGGATAAACACAAAAAAAAAAATGAATCGTGCTAGAAATTTCATTTTTAAGTGCCAAGATAGAAATCCTACTCCTCTAATGAAATATTAAGAAAAAAATAAATGTATACCTGAAAATCGATTTATATATATATTTTATTTAATTTTTTTTTATATATATATTTAGATTTAAAATAAAATTTACCAAATTATTATTCAATATTTTTTGCTATAAAGCTAAATTTTGCCCTATTCACAATCACTGTTGTATTTTTGTGTAGATGTATGTACGTCGTAAATACTTTTCAAACTCGATTGTACAGTTATACTGGGGGAAAAAATTGACCTAAAACTATTTGTTTTATATTGACTGCAAATTTGTAAAAAAATCATTTTTATTTATGCGAAAATGTTCCTAGAAAACGAATCAGTTTAAATTATTAAAATCTTTACAAATTTACTAGATATACATATTTGATTAAATTATTAACATTTTATTTAATTTCAATATTTTCAAAAATATTATCAGTGAAATTTTGAATAGGTTAACGTCTAATGTTCAACACTTGGCAAAAAAAATCATTTTTTTTTCTTTCAAATTTCTAAATTGTCTTGGTTACTCTTTTCAAATATTCACTCATATAACAACAATAAATTTTGAAAAATATGCAGTTTTTACGTTCGTTCGATAAGAATTTGTTTTGTTGATTATTTGTACATTTAATTTTGTTTAATTTTAATTGAACTGATAAGTAAAAATCTTATCGGTATCAGTCACAAATGTACTATTGAGATGTATTTTTTTATGCCCTTTTGACAAAGTACATTGTATACACAAAAGGAACAGATGATACACAGTACGTTGTTATTATTCGCTAATCTTATCGCCAGTTGGGGCGAAAAAAGCAAAGAAAAACATTGTTAAGCACACACTTCTGAAAGTTGAACTATAACGTATTGTCATTTAAAATCAGTTTAATCATAATTACCAACAAATTGGGAAAAATACCAAGATTTCCTTGAAAATAGAAAACGATTTGTTAGGCCGTCATGTTCCAAAATTTCTATGCTATCTTTTGAAATTGAATTGTAGCTTAGAAAATAATTTATTTACGTCGTTTCTTCTGATAAGATAGAGTTATGTGTATTTTATTATCAATTTTTTTTTTATAATTAAATTCATTTCAGGTTAGCTATAAAGGGAAAGGTGTAAATTTTTGTTTTGTTAAATCAAGCAAATATTTACTAAACATACATAGATTGTACACATACATAGATATTTTCGTATCAGACATTTGAATGTGTGCAAGTATACAAAATAATAATATATATAAAAAATTAATTTTAACTTTTAACAAGTTTTCAAGTGTGAGTTCATTCGTTTATCCGTTGGTTTGAGAAAACAAAATAGTATTTCGCAAATTTAAAATTGTTTACGTTTTATCTCTATCGTCTAAGGTCATGCAAACATGCAAAGTTAATATCGTTTAGGAGGAATATTTAACTAAAATACAGGATTTTAAAAGAATAACATAGTGATGGGAATTTTTAAAGATGTTTATTACACTTTTACATAATAGATTCGTTTTATTTTGAAAATAATTAATAAATCGTATTTTGATTCAAAATTATTATATTTCTTTTAATTTAAAAAATTCATTCTTTATTTTATTCCATTTCTGATGATATTTTCTTCTGTTTTTTTTTAAACCAAAAGTAACGAGTATTTTTGTTGAAACTGATAAAAAAACACAATAATTTTATTATTTAAATTCAATAGCTTCCATATGCTAAACACGTTCAACTTACAATATTTGCTGTTGTATGTTAAAACCGCTGCCAGGAATGAATACTAACTATGCCAAAACAGAGTAAAAAGTTTACAAATTTATAAAATAAATACATAAATTATTCAAGGCAGGTTTTAGGTTTTTTAATTTAATTGTTTATTTTCTGCAAAATAAAGTCCTCAAATAGTGGTACTTTTTATAGACGTTTTTTTTTATTTATTATGTTTGACACTGTAAATACATACATACTTATGTATGTATATATGTATTCATTCATACTTGTATATTTTTTCAACGAATTATAAACATACACATACTCACTTAGTTAATTTATTAAATGAAATGCACATGCAGGCAAATTGCAATACATACAAACAATTGAATTAATAAATAAATATTTTTGTGTGCAAATGAAGAATTTATTCTCTGAGATAAGAGCTGCCAGATGTTATATCTGAAAATAATGGCCATTTGAATTATGTTTGCACTAAAATTTTTATTATAATATTTTATTTGAAATTAAAACAATAATGTTAAATTGTATTACATAAATTTTAAATTATTTCTAAAATAAATCTTATTATAAATTATTACATTTTTTTGAGAGTAATAAATTGCCAAATGTTTTATATTAAAATAACGTCAATTTTAAAGATTTTCCATTAATAAAAAGTTAAAATTCAAGTTGTATGCTAAAAAATAAATATGATCTTAAATTGTATAACATAACTTTAAATTTTATTGTAAATCTTTTTAAGAGAGACTGTTTTGTTTGTATGCTCTAAATGCTTTTATTTTTGTTTATATGCATTTACATATACATATATATGTTGCATCATCATATAAATAAATTTGCCGCTCTTACGTTTGTCCCCACCAACATGTCCAAATAGAAACATACAAACAAATTTATAATCACTCGATATTGTAAAAATGCCAAAAAGACGATGATAAAGAAAAGACAAGCCTCGTCATAATACAAAAAAAAAATAAATTAATGCTAACTTTAGCCAACATTTTGTTGTGGTTGTTTTTAACAGTTGTTGCGTTTCTTAACGTCTTGTTCCCTCCCACCCCCTTTAAAAAAAAACGAAACAAAATCGTCACAATATGAAATTAGCCAACAAAAGCAAAAACCAAAGCTAAAATCATACAAAAGCAAAATACACACATACGTACATACTATGTACATGGACTGAACTTGTGCATGATGTTTGCATGCCAACTAAAATGAGAGAGAAAAAAAATTAACTGACACCATCGCCATCATTATTATTTGTTGTTCGGAGCCAATTTTTAAAAATGACGTATGCATCCCAGAGTACTTTTGGTTGAATGAAAAAAATGTTGTGTACTCATGGATACATACAAATATGCCTGAATAGTATGTGTGTATGACAAACAGACAGTCAATTGACTTACAAAAATAGCACCGCCTAAAAAAACACGTTGTTTATACAACTACATATTCGATAAAAGTTTTTAAGGCATTTATTTATGGTTTATATTTAAATATACAATCATACATACATATGTATACAAAATATACATACCAAAAAATAATGTTTTATTTAAACGCCAACCAAATTCAAAGTATGTAATTATGTTAAATTAAATATTTTAGCTTATTTTCCAACATTTAATATTACGTTAGTTAACATAGTACCTACAGTAGCGTACCCAGCAGTTTATTAGGTGTGATTAACCCGCTTTAAGACTGTAAGATTCATTGCTTTATAGTCACCTGCCTTCCTCCTAGAACAAGCCCATGTTAAAGTGACTAGTGGCACCCTAATGTAGAAGGTTGACTGCAGGGTAATAAAAAAGTGCACGTAAATCTACAAAAACAACAATTGCTTGTATTTTGTTAGTATAAAACTACTGCACATAAAGTCAAATTGTTATGAAAAAAAAAATGAGAGAATAAAAGGGTATTTTATGATGTTATTTAGCATATTTTAAATTAATAGCCTTTTTTGTACTGCTTAATTTTAGATTTAAATACCATTCCAAGTAATACTAACTATATTTTGATGAAAACTTAAAAATTTAATAAAAAAGCGACACGCAATGACTTGAAATGAATTTGTTAAACAATTCTAGCTATAATTTATATTAACAAATCATTTTGTTAAACTAAATGCTAAAATGAATATTCCTAAACTATAATCAAGAATATAAATCATTTTTGTCAAAATTTCACTTTCTCAATTCCAAAAATCTCACTATGTGTTGTATCATTTTGTTGTTCCTTATATTTTTTGTTGTTTTTAATGTAAAAAAAAAAAATAATCTTTACTTATAACTTCTTCTCTCGTGCGCGGGTCATGAATATATTTATAGTATTTCCAACATTGCCACATCCGGCCGTTTCACTAGGCAATTCAACGCCACCGGCATTGCCAACATCTCAGCCACAACCACCTCCGCCACAGTCAATAGCACCACCACCTATGCCACAATTATCAACAACAGCCACCTCAGTTACCCAATTAACACAAAGTCCAATGGCAAATTTAATGTCTATTACAGAGACATTGCCACCAGGAAGTCCACGCAACGGACCAAGTCCACCCGGACCACCACCACCTCGAACCGCCTCCAGAGGTAGTCAACATTCGCCTAATAGTTCGGGTGAGTTTTAAATAAATTAATAAAAAAAATAAATAATAATAATAATAAAAAAATTATTATTTGAAGGTTCTTCGTCCGGTCGTCGCTCATCTGGTTCCCGTCATGTTTCGAGTACAACCGTAACCAGCTCTGAGGTTCAAGCTAATCAAACGTTAAATGCACCACCTGTTGGACCCGGAGGTCCAGTAAATAATGTGGGTGTTAGCAGTGCAGCCGCTCCCGGTCCATTAGCGTCACAAGCTACTGGTCCTGATGGTCAGGTTGCGGGACCTACGGGCAGCAGTGCCACTGGACAGCCACCTACCGGTCTTAGTAATGCACAAGCAACACCTACTGGTACAGCAGCTCCCCCACCTCCCAATACAACACAGAATACCACACTCAAGTGTACGCTCTGTCAGGAACGTCTTGAAGATACACACTTTGTGCAATGTCCTTCGGTAAATCATCACAAATTCTGCTTTCCTTGCAGTAGGGAGAGCATAAAGCGACAAAATGTAAGTATCTAAGAAGGAAAAGTTTCAAATCTACAACAACAATAATAAACAATATTATTATACTAAAACGAATAACATATTTATTTTATACTTTCCAACAGGGTGTTGGCAATGAGGTCTATTGTCCCAGCGGTGATCGTTGTCCTTTAGCCAACTCGACGATACCTTGGGCGTTTATGCAAGGCGAAATCACGACTATTCTAGGAGAAGAAGTCAAGGTTAAAAAGGAGCGTGAATCTTAATGTCCATTTTATTGTAAAAAGCTGAGGCGAGCTTTGGAAAAATATTAAACAAATTCCCAGTACTTTTTTTCCATATTAATACACAAAAAAATGATTGAGGGATTTTAACACCAAAAACAACTACAACAACAATCATTTAATTTGAGCGGCTGGAGAAGGAGTTTCTAAATAAATTTATCTTAAAGCCAAACATTATAATTTAATTATAATGTCTTGTCGGAAAGGAATAAATAAACTCTTAAATTCGGCCCTAAAACTCCATAAAGTTTTTCCTCTTGCTGTTAAGAAATTAGTGTTTTCAGAAATCAAACAAAGAAAATATGCAGCTAAAATATAGTTTAAGCTGCAACTTAAAAAAAAAATTGAATTGTTTTATTTGTATATCTAAAAAATGAAACGCAAACTTGTCTTAACAAACAAAGATTTCTGATAAGCAGACATCTTTAATGTAAATATTAATTTAAACAAACAGAATACAATATTAATTATGCTTAGAGTTATTTAATTATAATATATTAATAATTATTAATAATAATAAAAAAATAATAAAAATTTAATATTTAATATAAAGAAAAATAAAATTAATAAAGTAGAACTAACTAATTTATGTCTATATGTATGTAAATGTATTTATTTATATATATATACTAAAATGTATTTGTTATTTGTATGAATATATAGCATTCAAACATTGTCTGAATAATATATGATCTATTGAAAACCAACAAAAATATTCTAATACCAATCACAATCACTTAAAAAAAAATATATAATACTAAATAAATGTGACTATAAATGTATAAATTATTTGATAAAACAAAGGAAAAAATATTTATAAAAACAAATTAAACTGTATATGCATATAATCATACAAAATTTGTATGATTAAAGCTACATATTACATACATAAATTGTTTTCATACAATAGGTAACTTGTTTTATGATAAAGATAAAATCAATAAAAGATTAAATATTAATTAAACTACAACAACAGGCCTAGGAATAGTTTCAACTGGAGTTAAATCTTAAGAGCAAAATTAAAAAAAATCATCATCAAATTTAATAACAAAAAACACAATTTCAAACACCTATTTGTTTAAACAATTTATGTGTGTTTTTTTTAGCCATACCTAGAACGATCATTTATGTATGTGATCGTTTAACCAACCATTTTGCAAGAGGATCGTTTCATAATGATTGAAATTTTGTAAATCTATTTTTAGTTTTTAACTATAATTGTAGTTCTAGTAGTTGTAGCCGTAGAGTAGTAACGATATATGAAAAATCCAAGTATATGTAATGTACACACAATCAACACCCTATCAGCATAAAAATTATATTTTGAAAAGGCCTTATTTTTTAGTTCTTTTTGGTAAAAAAAAAACATTAACTATGGCCCAGAAATATTTGTATTAAACAAAAAAATTTTAAAAAGTGAAAAAATAAAATCAGAAAAAATGAAATTGAATTCTAGAATAGATATAAGAACGAGTTTTTTGTTTTAATTGAAAAACAACATGTATGTATGTATGAATGGAAAGAATACTAATTACTAATTTAAAGATTTTTTTTTATTTTACTAAGCAAGAATTCTTAAAAATTTCCAAAATTAGTTTTCACTTTATTTATTTTTTTAAAGCATTTATATTATAATATTTAGTATTCGAGATGTTCGAGGAAATTTAAAATATAGGAATTAACAAATAAATGTTTGAATTCTGTTTCGTTAATTAAATTTTATTATAAACACAAAAGACTCTCAATTCGAAACTAAAGAAAATATAAATTTCTGCTTCTATTTCAAATCAAAAGTATTAAACAAATTCAAAATTATTAAAACTTAATTGTTTCAGGTGTATCTAAACTTTAGTGTAAAAACAGAATTAGAATAATTTCTTTATAAAATTGGAATTGGAAATTTTATTTTATTTGTTGTTTTAAATTTAATATTTATCGTTCACATAATCAGGCTAAACAAACACTTTCTAAATTTGTGTGTGCATAAAACTTAGGATCTAAATTAATATTGAATATAAATACATAGTTATTGAATTAAATCTTAAAAAGCAAACATCAATTAGGAATACTTATTCAGTTTTTGTGATATTCAAACCCGAAATAAGATGACACGTTAAGGACACTACTAGAAAACAGATAAAAACTTTCATGCTTGTAACCCTAAAGAAAGCAAATTTGGTAAAAAAAAAAAAACTTAGTAACAATTTTATAAAATATTTCGAGACTTTTTTATAAAAACTAAAACTAAAAAAATTTTTAACTAAATAATGAGAAAAAAGAAAATGCAATATACATTAAAAAAAAAAAAGAAATTAAAAACTCATTTTTAAATATTAAAAAACTCATAAAAAATTAAATTTACAAACTGAAGTGTACATTTTTATATATTTTAATTTTTTAACACTATAGAGTAATAAACTCAAATATTTAACGAGTTTGTTGTTTAAACTAGAGATGTGTGTTACTGTCGTAATTCCTTTAAAGATTTAATCAAATATCTTTTCGAATCGAGTTACGTAGTAAAACATCTCCAGTTCGGTTTACCCTTGGTTTTTTGTATTATACTGAAGGCGAAAAAATAGACTTTGTATTAAACAAAGTGTTCGATTTCGATTTTTAATTTGGAATCTTTTTTTTTATTGAAATCAATATATTTTAACATTGTGGGCGTTTAACGTTTAAACGCTATATAATATAAATAAACAATTAAACTATACAAACAAGTAATACAAAAAATATGAAGATTAAATAAATGATCATAATATGACGATATATGATATGCCAAACAAAATTTCTATATATGAAGCGTTTTATTAAATTGTGTGAATTTAATTGTTTTACAATTAAAAGAAAAAGGGGTAAGTTTTTTAGATTTAAAAATTTGTTAAACATTTAATACATTTTTTCAAAAAAGCGAACATTTTTCTATTGATCAAACTTAAATCGATTTAAAATTTTTGAAAAATCAAATATTAAAATCTGGGTTGTTGTGTTTGTTGTCCTATGACTTATCAGAAAACTTTTCGAATTTTCGAACATATGTAGTTAAATGAGTATTTATCATATAAGTGGAAAAAATAGATATGATAAATATACTAGAACTTAAAGCAATACTTTTAAACATATTTTACAATATTTTGTTATTTTATTGAATTTACTTCTAAATTAAATATCAAATATTAAAAAGTGCTGACATTAAAATTAGTTATTTTCTAATTTAATATACAGAAGAATCTAAAAACTGTCTTTCAATTACTGGCAGTCAGTGTTGCCAGATTAGCCTTTTTAAGGCTAAATCTATCCTTTTTATACTGTTTTCAGCCTCAAAATTCTCGTTTTAGCTTTTGTCTAGCCTTTTTTTATTCTTAACTTAGCTTTTAAAAGTAGTGCTGTGCAAGTTTTTTTTTAATTGTAGTATCATCGAGTACCGAAATTATAAAATTGTTACTCAATTATTTCGGAGTATAATTTTTTTAATGATATATTAAAAATATAACGAGTAAAAACAACTCTTTATGAAACTACAAGCTAATTCTTAACTTTTTATTTGTTTTATATAAACAAAAAAATTTTAAAATTTAAGCTCCAATAGTTTGCCAGATATACGAATTTTTGCATTTAATTCATATGGGAGGTACTATGCCCCCTATTTCTAGTCCGCCCATATTTTCTTAAATATTAATATTGATACCAAAGTTTAGAACTTTAACTATTATATTTTCTCAGATATGATAATTTAATATTTTCTTTATATGGGAGGTGCCACGCCCACTACTGCTAGTGTACCAATTTTTGTCCAAAATATTCATATTGAACCTAATGCTTGTCATACAAAATTTGAGCTCTCTAAAATTTTGGTATTAACTTTATATGAGAGATGACAAGTCCACTATTTCTTTTCCGTCCATTTTTGAACAAAATGTTCACATTGACACTTAAGTTTATTGTACAAAATTTAGGAAATGTACCTGTTATAGTTTCCTAAATTTACGGCATTTGATATTGGTCTCTAGTCTTACCAATTTCAGAGATAGTTATTTAGTAAGTGGGCGTGGTCTACATGGAATTTCGAAATAAAAAGTAGCCTATTTTTCCTTCTAGGCATATAGATAGATATTTACACAATTTTCGTTAAATGAAAAATAAACATTTTTTTTTTAATTTTAATAAAAGATCATTTATGTTTCATTGATGTTTCAAATTAAAAATTTCGTGTAGCATCGAGTACTCAAATGAAAATGAGTAGTATAGAGTTTTTAAAAGTAGTAAAATTTGCCAGAACTATTAAAAAGGCTAAAAATTTATTAATTTATTTTACAAACTTATTAATTCAATCATTTTTATGTATTAATTAGCACAAAATATCGAAATTTTTGACTGCGGCGCTTAATAATAATTTTTTAACAAGCTATTAGATTCCCATTTTTATTGATATTTGAAAATTTTCGTTATATCTGAATACTAAAACCTCAAATATTTATAGAATACCTTCTAAATTAATTTATATTATGTAAATTTTGTTTATCTTCAATAAACGTTGGTAAAAGTTTTACACGATTTCGAAAATTTAAAAAAAAAAAAATTTATAAAAATGTTTGAACTTTATAAAAATTGAACAGCCGTATTCACAAAAAATAATGTATGCTTGATAAAGGTTTATTATTTTTTTCTTATGGAAATTTAGTAAACCTTTATTAAGCATACATTCTTTTTTTTTGTGAATACGGCTGTAATTCTTCATTACAGAAATGAAAATTTCGCTCACATTTTCATAACCCTGAGTTGCTGATAAATAAATAAAAAAAAAATATATATATCTTATTAATTTGCTTATTATTTAAACAAATTTTATACACTATACACATTATATACATACACATACTTTTTTTAATCAACAAAAGGCAAATTAAAATTTTGTTTTCGTTGATGTTTGTATATAATTGAGTGTATAGAGTTGATGGGATGAAGACGTGAGTGAGAAAATATTTTAAACAATCACCTGTAAAATAAACGATTTTAAGTGAAATTATTACCTGTATCAAGATAAACATAAAACATAAACTTATTTTATAAAGAAAAAGAAAACTAATCACCTCACCATCTCATCTCTATTTTAATGAAGCTTTTCATTTATTTTGGTTTATGAAAATTAATTTAAACCTGGTTTTGATATGTAATTCAACTCTTATTGAAATGGATCTTTATTTAGTGACTAAAATTTTGTTTTGTGGATTTTGTTTTAAACAAGTATTTGCTGACGCAAGAAAATTACCAAATATTGTGCTTATTTTAAGCGACGATCAAGATGTGATCTTAAATGGTCTGCATCCCATGGATAATGTTAATAATTTAATTGGAACAGCTGGAGCCTCATTTGAAAATGCTGTAAGTAATAATAATTAGTATAAACAAATGAATTTTTTGATAATTTCTTGGTATTATTTAGTATACTACCTCACCTTTATGTTGTCCTTCACGGGCCAGTTTGTTATCGGGACAATATGTACATAATCATCGTACTTGGAACAATTCTGTAGAGGGTGGCTGTAATGGTGAATATTGGCTCAAGCAAATAGAACATAAGTCATTAGCTCCAACTTTACTAAGGGCGGGATATACTAATTTCTTTGCTGGGAAATATTTAAATGGGTTTAAGGGAGCGGAATTGCCTCCTGGATGGCAAGAATTTTATGGTCTACATGGCAATTCTCGTTATTATAATTATACTTTGTTGGAAAATTCTAAGAATGTTAGCTACACTGATGTCTATCTCACAGATTTGTTAAGATCGAAAGTTTTACGTTTCTTAAATAATTATAGAAAACGTACACCATTTTTTGCCATGATAGCTCCACCAGCCCCACATGCTCCCTATACGCCGGCAGAACGTCACCGTAATACTTTTAAAGGAATCAAAGCTTTGCGTACACCCAATTTTAATTTTATAGATAAAGGTTTAACGATTTCTACATAATAAATTATAAATAAGATTATAAATTGTTGTACCTTTTCCAGCTAAACATTGGTTGGTGTCTAATGCCCAGCATATAACCAATAATACTCTAGAATTAATGGATGTTTATTTCAAAAAACGTTGGCAATCTTTGTTAGCGGTAGATGAACTAGTAGCTGATGTAATTAATAATTTAAAGGCAAAAGGAGAACTGGATAATACATATATTATATATACCTCTGATAATGGTTATCACATAGGCCAATTTGCACAGCCATTTGACAAACGGCAACCTTATGAAACCGATATCAGGATACCATTGCTTATTAGGGGACCTAATATACCAAAAGGTATAAAAATTTCAGCGCCTATCGCTTTAATTGATATATTTCCTACAATTTTGGAATGGGTGGGTCTGCCTACGGACCGTTTTATGGATGGTCAATCTATTAATGCCTTTATAGCCAATGCTCCAGATTATGATGCTAGTTCCGATCGTTTTTATAAACGCAGTATTTTGGTGCAACATTTTGGTGAAGGTAATTTAAACACTTACAAACCGGAATGTCCTTGGTCCCCAACGGATCGTTTGGCAGAATGTACTTTAGAGGCAGATTGCCATTGTCAAGATGCCTGGAATAATACTTATTCGTGTGTACGACATTTTGGTTATAAGGCAAATCGTTTGTATTGTGAATTCAAAGATGAAGAGGTAATTTTTTAGAAATGTAATTCATAGATATGTTTTGACGTTTCTTTTTTTGTCCAGGACTTTGCGGAGGCCTATGAAATTACCCAAGATCCTTATCAAATGCAAAATATAATTAGAGACATGTTACCCAGCGAAAGAGCTCTGTACAGCCTAGCCTTGCGAAACCTAACTAAATGTGTGGGTTCTTCTGCATGCAACGATGTCGTTTTATAAATAATTCAAGCATTTAGTTTTTTTGTCTGTTTAATTTTATTGTTGATGTGGGGGAAACACACATAAAGAAAAATATAGCTGTTAGGAATATTAATCATAAGTTTAAATCATTTACAGAAGTGTTAATATTATAAATAAAATAAACTTCTTTGTCTATATCAATATCAAAAAAGTGGCCCTAATTTAACAATATTATCGCAAATTATTTAATCCATAAAAAAAACATTAAAATATGTTTTATAAAGGCGAAAATCCATTTAAAATGTTAAAGAAAAGTTAAATTATAATAAAATGAAATATTTCAAAATTCATAGTTGTTTTAAAGTGTGGTCATTCTGTTTTGTGTTATTAGTACTCCAAGTCATATTTTTGTTGTTGTTTGTTGCACTTATATTTTATCTTAAAAAACTAAATTATGGGAGTTGCGCATTGCTGGCTATATGTTTTTCGAGCATCTAATCGGCAGCGGCATTCTCCTTGCTGGCAGTAATGGCTTTATCTTCATCAGCCGAGGGCGTATGCCAAGTAAGTCGTTCTTCATAGAATTGTATGACAACCTGAGGACATCTCACATTGGCCTGTTTAGCGGGTACTAAATCAGCTTCATCACTACCCTTCCATTTCATCAGAAACATAAGTTCTCCCGAAGAATCGGTAGCACCTAAGATTTTGGACGGTTCAAGACCACGGTCAAAGCCCACCGTCTTTCTGTTATCTTTTTCTTCTTCAGCGGCCTTTCGTTTGGTCTTGGCTTCGTTGTTGGGTGCCGTTGAGGGTCGTTTCTTGGCCTCTGCTGCTATAAAAATTTAAAAGAGTAAAAATGACATTTAAGAATCTTGTAAGAAAAATTATTTAAATTGTTTACCTTTTTTCGGTTTCATTGATTCTTCATAAGCTGCAATTAAATCGGGGCAGTCCAGATTTTCTACTGGCTCCCATGTGTTTTCACTCCGAGGATAACCTTTCCATTTAAGATAATATTCAGTCTAAAAATCATAATTTACTAAATAAATGTGATTTAAAATTATTTAGGGTCTATAATTCTTACCTTGCCATTTATTATGCGTTTATCCTCAATACGTTCTACGGAGTACTCAGCCTCAGGTTCTGGCTCATTCGCAGCATCGGCCATTTTTTACTTTTTGTTGGATACTCCTTTAAGTTCTATACAATTTTATAAATCTTTTAGCTTAAATTTTATTATCTTTTTGGAGACAAGTCCCTTTTAAAGATAGCCCTTCTGTTTTCTGAAATCTTAAAAAAGAAATTGAGTCAAAATTTTTGGTGTACCTTTACAGAAACTATTAATGAGGTCCACCATCAAGCGGTCGGAAAATTTTGGACAGAATTTTTTTCCTAATTATTTGCTTGTTTGGGTGTTTGATTCAATTTCCACATAAATTTAAATTATTGCAGACATTTTATTTACCTCCTTTCAGAAAATCTTTATTTTATCGCAGGTAAATTTTGTATAGAAAACGCTATTTTTTCACTATGTAGAGATTTACAGCTTGCGTCTTCTTCTTTTCCTTTTTCCAATTAACAGTGATGCCAGTATGTATGTTAAAATAAAATGTAAATTGCGCTAAATTGGTATTCAAAAAAGATATTAATTGTGTTGGTGCAGAAAGCCGCAAAATCCTGAAATATTTGTTTTAACTCAATTTTTCTTTTTGGCTCTTTATTTTATGACAAGATTTATTAATAAACACTATGAAAACTGCTGAATTGGTATTACAGTTTCTTATTTGTTTGAAAGAGTTGTCATTTGGAAGTTTTTACAAGCGCAATAAAGTCTCAACTGCAACTGCAGTAAAATACATGTATTTATGAGGAACGAAGGCAAATCAGTACGTCAAACTTCTGCGTGAAGTACTTCAAAGATGAAAAATATTCAACTTTGAAGTACTGAACTATGTAAATGCATTTTGTCAGTTGATTTATTCTTATTTTAATATTTTTTCTTAACTAATATATTTTCCAAATTTTTATTTGTAATTCAGTATTTCAACTGAAAACAAAATTTAATTTTTAAATCTTAATATTAATTTATGTGTTGCGTAGCTGTCAGTTGCAGTTGAAGCGAATTCTATATAGTTGAGACGACTAGTATAAAATCACCATGTTTATTCAAGATAACCAAGCCGAGGCAAAATTATGTTGGGCGGCTGCAAGGCATGTTTTAATCAGCGGCTTGTTTTTCCTAAAAAATAAAGTTATTTTCGGAGCAAAAATTTAAAAAATATAGTATTGTAAACATATGCACTGGTGGCAGTAATGTATTTATAGAATTATAAAATACAATCTACAAAATGGCTCTAAAGTCCAAAAATGCAGAAAAAAAAGAGTTTTTATCTTCGAACTAGCCTATTGTATCGGCGGCTTACCTTGAGCTGGCTGAGCTGCTTGAGACACGGATAATTAGATTTCGACTAGCCGCTGATTTTGAGCTGGTCGCTTTGGTTCTCTTACCTGATAAGTCTTTTCTAATTTAAGCTATTCTATTTCTTTTATATGAATATATTTTAAGATATAAAAGATATTTAAATTTAACATATTTATTAATTTAAGAGCCTTAAAAT
>MINK01173197.1:187-17838 GCA_001735545.1 Phormia regina
AGGTTTTCTTAAAATCGTCTAAACTGGAAATTTACCTGTTGCTAACAATTTTTCATTATCAGTATATTGTCATCACTTTGCCAGATCAGCCAACACTGTTAGATCTGACAATCGTGTATACATAGCTTTAGGAATAAAGAAAATAATTCTCCATTGAAGATTAAACATTTGGACACATGTATTTCTCTGACATGTTCCACTTTGTATAGAGGTATTCAGTTTCACTTGAAAAAATTCAGACTGAATCCAATGACATTCATAATTTATTTTCTGTCGATAATTCTTCGAAAGATTTATTACCTGGCCCTACAACATCACCTTTATTGCCTCAGTAAAAATTCACAACAGATCTTTTTGCAATGCTGGTCCAGTTCAATCAAGGGTCTTAAGAAAATCAAAGAAATTTGTCTAATTAAGAAAGTCGGTGGCCATATATCACATACCGTAATTTTTTAACTTCCTCAACTTAGACTGTCGAAAGAAAAAATAGATAGAATTTTGAACCAGATGCAGACTACGGAGGGACCCAAATATAAATATTCCTATGACATAAACTGATGCTTCTGGTCGCTTAATTAAGTAATTATTTATTCCTGAGTGATGTCTTTAACATTTCTGGAATTGTTTTTTAAAGACTGTGGTCTTGTCAGATGTCGTAGTGGTCTTTCTTATAATTTACTTGAATTTTAAGGTTAGAACTTTATTAACGATTCCAGGACTCTGTTAATCGATGAATTAAGAAATAAATGATTTTATTGTAAAAATCGACTTAAAGTGGTTGAGCCAGGAGCCAACAAATGTGTAGCATGAAATCAAAAACTATCCATCTTCCAAGATCTCAAAATTTTGATATAATGCATCGCGGAGGCCTGTACTGAAAAGGATTAAGATAATTACCTTATGATTTTGATTTCCTATGAAGCCTACATAGTGGTGATTCCTTCATTGGCGATCATGCCACAAGTCAATGCACTTGCTTATGTATTAGCCATTACGACATGAGATCATAAGAGGGTTTTTTTTATCCAAATGCGGTACACCCCTTATATTTTAAACTTTATACCCCAGTGCAGTTGTTTATGATTAAACATTAATTTTTTTACAAAACAAACACCTCAACCAATAATAATAATAATAATAATAAACAAAACAACAATATTAAATAGTAAGAAACTTTAATAAGGAGGTATGCATGTAGTATGTATGATGGTTATTATTTATTTACTCTATTATTTGTTTGTTTGTTTGATAATATTAAACTTTTTCATTGTTATTTTATTTTTTAGTTATTCATACAGTCAGTCATTCAGTTAGTTAGTTAGTGAGTCAGTCATTTAGTTAGTTAGTCAAATATAGATAAACATTTAGGTGAGAGTTTAAAAGTGTAAAAATGAATGTTTGAGTATGTGTTACTCTATGGTATTTATGTTCTCGAAAATAAATTTATTATTAGATTTCTACTTTACTCATTCTTTAAAAAAAAAAATGTTTTCTTTTATGAATTTCTATAGTTGTTGTTATTGTTATTATTATTGCTAAACTTAAACATATTCATGTCTACATACATACATACATTTATCCCCACATACATAAATTTATTATTATTTGTTGTTGTTTTTGTGTCGTCGTCGTGGAAGTTGTTTTTGTTTATGTTATTTATTCATTGGCTGCGTTGATAATCAGTTTGTTTACATTTTTAGTTGTTTTTGTGTGTTATTATTTATATACATACATACATTTGTATTTCTTTTTTTTTCTTTCTCTCCTTCTCCATTTTCAATTTGCACTTTGTGTGTGAGTGTCAATGAGAGTGTTAAGTGAGTGTTTGTGTGTGTGTGTTCTTGTTTTTGTTTACACTAAAAACTGTTCCTCATACCAATGACTCTTATGACTCCCCACCAACCCCCACCTAAAAGAGTAATGGTGTGTGTGTGTATGTTTAATTTCTTTTGTATAAGTATTAGTTTGGTATGGGGATTTTATTTATTTTTTTCTATGTTATTGTTATTTTGTTACCCAGCTCTTAAGCAAGCTTAGTGCTGTCAGCCTTCAGTGTGTTGATATTTGCGTTAACAAAATAACAACAAACATCATCAACTATACACGCATACATTTACACACACACATATATATATTTATATATTCCAAATACATGCATATATTTTTTTGAACGAGGATTGTTTGTGAATATTTTGAAGTAAGAAAATTGTAATATTTGTTTAAAAAATTAATTTTAATTTATTCAAAACTATTTAAGGACATCGTCTAGGAAGGGGGAATATTTAGCCTCATGTAGAAAAAGAAGGAAACAGTAAAAAAATTAACAAATTCTTTAAGACCCTGGAACTTTGGTATGATATTTTTTTAATAAAGTGTTCAAGGATTAGTTTTAATTAATAATGGAAAATATTACACATCTTGTGGTATAAATGGTAATAACTTAATTATTGAGAAAGATCAAGTTAAATTATGAAATCCAAAATCTCCTTTAAACATAACGTTTTCGATCGTTTCGTAGCTATATCAATTAGAAGTTGGAGTCTTTATTATGGATCGAACAAAATTTTATTACTTAATGCGAGTTCTATTAAAATGTTTGCCACGATTGTAAATTACAGGTTTTCGATCACGACTTTGCGATATTTCTTTAAGTGCATCATCGATCTTCCCATCCCACTTTATTAAATTTGAGTCTCATTTTACGTCATTGCATGACAAGCTACGGAATAAAATATCTAGCTCATAGTGAGGAGAATATTAGAACTGTAGCCGTAAAAGTGGGTAAAGTCCGTGAATAGCATTATGGCCTCTCAGCTGAAACAATTTGGCCACTTTGGATCTTGGTTAAAAGATGAGTTCAGAGCGATAATAAGAAATCATTTTGGTGGTCTGCAATTTTATGTCCCGACTTGTAAACTTGTCGCCTATATCGGGTTATAGTTATCACACCACTGAATGTGAAATCACTTTATCTGTGAAGACTTTATCGATAAGCCAGCTAAAGTTCAAGTCTTGGAACACAACATTACTCGCGCAATACTAGAGATAATGCTGGAAAGTGTGATCGAAAATTGGGCCTTCCAAATAAACCTTAAATGCATCTACGTTACATGCATTTGGAGACTGTTCTTTTAGGTCATAATAATGAGAACAACAATCAGTTCTAAGTATTTTATTAAAATTATAAAAGTAAATTAAATTCTAGAGTTCACATGCAGTAATTTTTCTTGCACATAATTTTACTTGACCTTAGTCGGCGTTCACACAATGACATTTTTGTTATAATTCTGATTTTGTGTGATATAGAGCGCGAGGGAATTTGAACGAGTAAGCACTTTCTTTTACTTCGAAATTAAGACAATTAGTCGGTGTAATTTTTCTTGTCGCGATTTTAAGTACGTAAATGAGAAAGGAGAATAAAATACTATTTCGAAGACAAAATTGTGGAAAAAAAATGCTGTAAGGAAAAAATTGGTTAAATTGTGTTTTGAACACGGACTAAATTTCTGCTTGAATTACAAAAAAGAAAAAAATAAATTTCAAAGTATACGCAAGTTTTAACACATTCATATTCTCTCTCACAAAATTAGAGTTTCAGCAAGAAAAATTTCCTTGTGGAAACACTGACATAAGGAGTGTGATCGAAATATTCATAACCTTTTTTCGAAGCAATATTAAAAATTGTTTTTTTTGATCTAGTTATTCAAATTGGTCCTACAAATAATTGGCCAAAGTATGAAATGTCTGCTATCAATGTCTGTTTCCAATGTTATTAAATAGTATCAGGAGAATTTGATCTTTGATAGCAAACATGGTTCGTGGAGAAAAAAGGTCCACGTTATATTTTGAAGGCCAGGCCTGGTAGAAAATCACCTCTGTTTGCTCAGCTTCCTGATCAAAATGTTTATATTGATGACGCGTTAAGATAAGTTTAGAACCGAAAAGCTGTCGAAATTTCCTAAAGAATTCCTCGTTTGGCAAGATTTATGCAGTTGCGGCAAAAGAAGCAAGTTTTTTGTTACAGTGCGCTCTATAAGTACCGAAAAATACAACAAAGAATGTTTGGAAAAAAAATATTTTTCCTTTCATAAGAGAACAGAATGGGTCTACATATTTTTGGTACGATTTATCGTCGTGATACTACCTAAGAACAAAACAATTAATAGTTTTTGTACCAAGAGAGGTCAATTCTCTAAATTATCCGGAACTAAGACCATTAAAGAGATATTGGACTTTTGCGAACAGATGATTGAAGAGGAAGATTGAAGATTATAAAAGGAGATGGTCAAACTGTTCCAAAAAAGTGTCTGAAACAACTATCAAATGTCAAATGAAAGGGTTATCGGATAAGGTCTAGAAGTTCATACAATAGAGAATGTTTGCAAAAAAAATCGTTTTCCTTTCATAAGAGAGCAGCATGGGTCTACATATTTTTGGTACGATTTATCGTCATGCTACCACCTAACAAAGCCCTGGAGTGGTACCAAAACAATAACATAGTTTTTGTGGCAAGAGAGGTCAATTCTCTAAATTATCCAGAGCTAAGACCAGTGAAGAGATATTGGATTTTTGTGAACAGATGATTGAAGAGGAAGATTGAAAATTTTAAAAGGAGATGGTCAGACTGTTTCAAAAAAAGTGTATGAAACAATTATAAAATCTCAAATTCAAGGGTCTCCGGAAAAGGTCTACAAATTCATAAATAGCGGTTAGAAGAATAAAAATAAGATTTTTCTACGATCTTTAGTATATTATCAATTAAACATAAAAACTATCAAAGCTCTATCATCAAACGTTTCTAAGCTTTTACATTTCATATATGTCAACATTTTTCGATTGCACTCCTTAAAACGTTTCAATATTTAGAATATAATTCAAATGACCACCAAGTCCTTGCTAAGTGTCAAGCAAGAAGTTGCAGCAATTTTATATGATATTCTGATAATGACCTCACAATATACATATATATTTTAACGGCTAATTTCACCAAATGAGTTGCCTGTGGTAAAAACTAGAAACGGTTAGAGCCTAAATAGAACCATCAGTTTGACCATATCAGATTATCGAATTTTAGACAAAATTAAATTCGAATGTAAGCGATCTCTATGGGATAAAGGAGCCTCTTGAACAGTTACGTCAGATAAATTTGCGGTATCAGAGAGTGTTATTTTTTTATTTTCGCTTTCTGTTCTTCTCATTGTCAGTAAGCTGATAAAAAATAGGCGCGAAACCGATTAGCCGCCGCAGATGAAAAATGCTCCTTAAATTACTGCTTATCATTTTTGATATTTCTTAACTCCAAAAGTGTGATGTTTAAGTTAACAAGTATTACGAGATGATATCCCAGGAAGAACTGTTTCGATAATATAATGTTCCTTGATCTTATTTTCCTTATGGAGATTGTGTTGAAAGATATCATCTAAGGAGTCTATAATGGTTTCAGCATCTTTCAATCTTTCTCTATTGGTTAGTAACCAACAATGGAATCAAAACTAGATCATCGTATAAGTGAATCTTATGCTTTCATTGTTCATAAGAAAATAAGGTCCTAATCGGGGTAATTATGATAAAATCGTCCGGAATTATGCTCACATCAATACGGAAGCTCGGTTAGTTTGGAATTAAAATGGATTGGCAAAAGGACTTTGCTTTAAATATCTTTAAATATCCTGTATCTTAACTTATGAATGATTACTCTAGTATTTAAAATTCATTTCATCGTAAAGGAGTTATAATTTCTTTATTCAAAATGCTGCTGGTGATATCGTCAAGGAATAAGTACATATGGACTTAATAGAGATAGGGACCTGTATGTAATTACATCTGCTCCTTACGGAGCCGCTTTTTTTAATCAAAATTAAAATTTGGATTAAAAAAAAATCATACGAATATATCAATGAAACTCTGCAGAAAAACAAAAATAACAACATTGCAAGCTATTTTTAGGAGCTACATACATACATTGTTCACGTGTAGCAGATAAGATTTGTTTCAAACTCGAACAATCTTTTATCTATAAATTTAAATTTTTTTCACTACGCACTTCTTACAGCAATAAACTTTAACAACTGCCCTCCTCTAATTTTGCAACGAAGTGCAAATAGTAAAATGACAATAACAGCAACAATAATAAAAAAAAAGAAATACTACGAATATACTCACTCATTCCATTCCACAACAAAAACTATATGTATATGAAAAACAAACAACAGTAATAATAAAATATTTGCGAGTGAGTTGTGTTTAGATGTTGTTGTTGTTGGTTTCAGTTGTTTTTACTGGAGTTGAATGCTTTTTTTTTTCTTCCTCTTATTTTTATTTTGTTGTGTTTTTGTTATTATTGCTAAGTTTTTATTTATTTTTTAACGTTATTTTTTATTTATTTTGTACGTTTCGTATTTATTTAATTCTTTTTTTTTTATTATTATTATTATTATTATTTTTTCTTTTTATTTATTTTTACTCATGTTATTATTGTTTTTCCATAAACTCCTCTCATACTTGTAGTCATTCTACTAAAGCATAGTTCTCTGTGAGGAATGGTTGTTGTATGTATTTATTTATTTATTTTTTGTTGTTGCTGAAGCTACTCACAATTTGTTATTGTTATTATTCTTTCTTCAGGTTGTCAACGTTTGTGATATTTTGTTTTTGTATAAAGTTGCTGCTTTTAGTGATGTCGTTGTTATTGTTCTTCTTCATATTATTATTATTGTTGTTATTGTTGGTTTTGCTGTTATTGTCGTGGTCGTTGGTATTTTTTTATATACATATGTATGTATGTATATTTTTTTGTTGGTGACAATTTTTTTTTTATTTTATTTTATATTTTTTTGCATTATTTGCTTATTGTTTTGTTCTTTTTAAATTTTCATCAGAAAACAGAATGGCATTAAAAACAAAACATACAAAGTTGAATTTGTATCTGCAGGAGAAGGAGGAAAAAAATAAATAAACAAAATTCTTAATTTTTTGGTTTTAATATATTGTACTGTATTGTAGTTGTTGTTATTGTTGTTTTTTGTTATTTTATTTATTTCCAGTACAGTTACGATTTTAAAAGTTTTTCCCGCTTCTTGAATTCTTTTTCTTTTGCAATATTTGTGCACTTATTGTCTGACCATCATCAATTACTTGTCTCATTCTTTTTTTGTGGTTGTTGTTGTTATTGACGGTCGTTGTTTTTTTACTTTTGTGCCCCTTGGTAGTAAACAAACAATTTGGCGTTTTTTGTTTTCCTGACATGAGGTTTTTTCGGCTATTAAGTTTGTGTCATTATGCTTTAAGTTATAATTATAAATTTCCCAATTTAATTAGGCGAATAAATTATCAATTAATTATATTTTATGCTCTACTATATTGGATTGATTAAGGGTTATAACACAATTAAAGTATTTAACCAATTTCAGTATTTAACCAACATAATGTAAACAAATATTTATTCTCGATCCAATTGTTAATTCTATTTCTACATGTCCATGTCAAAACAAACAGCAATCGGATTTCACATCTCTGATTTCAATAAAATTCGCTACAAGCATTGATCTTTGCAAGTGTTTCCGAAAACATGAAATTTCAGAGCCTTGTTTCTTTTCGGTCCGGAAATAAGAAGATTTAAAAACCAAATATATTTTAAAAGCTTTTTATATTTAATAACTTCTTAAATATACATAGTAGATCTTTAGTTGTTGCTGCATATTAAAGACAAAAATATTACCTTCATAATGATATATATGTACATATTTTTCATCAACAGTTCAAAGGTCAAAGTTTTAGATAAAAAAATTAAAACTTTTAAATCTCAAAAACCGCTATTTTGTGAAATTCTTAAAAAGTTTTATATTGTTGGCATAAATTTTCTCCATATGTAGATAAAATTTCGAGTTGGAGCCTTATTTGGCTTAGGAGTTATGGACAAAAATAAAATATAATTGTTAATAACTCCTAAGCTACAGAAAATAAAAAAATAATTTTAGTGTAGTTTAAAAAGAAGGGCATTACTTTAGATCGAAAAATCAAAATAAGACTTACAATATATAAACCATTATATCTTCGAAGACAATATTTTTAAAATGCTAAAAAAATTACATAATAGTGATATAACTTTACTTGATGCTTGTGCCAAATATGAACTGAAGTCAAATTTTTAATTTTTTTAAATACTTACAAACAAGTGTTTTTTCTCTATTTTGCTTCATAACCCCTAAACCATCTTGAAATTTAGCAAAAATATAAAGAAGGGCTTCATTTAATTTCATTATTCAGAAAACAACTGAAATATAAAAATGTTTAACTTAAACGAAAAGTATATTTTATTCAAATATTATTTCAGTTAAAATAACTCCTTTTTCTTATACTTATTAAAAAACAAATATACAAAACAGTTCATATAGCTACTGGACAAAATTCACCGTCTGGTAAAGTTAATTAAAAACTTTTATTATTTTAATATGAGTTATGTTTGTCATTATTTTTAATAATTTCTTACAAACGTTTCGTCACTTTCGGATCAATTTTCTACCATTCCTCCACTAAATTCTCTTTAAGCATATTTTTGGAAGTAATGTGATGTTCTCGAATCCGTCTATCAAAGTGGTCCCATAAATGCTCTATTGGGTATATGTTGGGTGACTGAGGAGAAGTTTTAAGACATCCATAATCGAACAATTTCCGCCTTGTGTTTAGGATCATTGTCCTGCTGGAAGAAATAGTCGGATAGAATGCCAAGTTTTTGGGTATTTTTGTGCAAGTTATCCTTAAGGATATTCAAATAAATATTTTTATCCATTACTCCATCAATAAATACTGGTTTCCCAAACCCAGCTATGTTTAACAGTCAACTAAATGTGTTGTTCCTGCAAAGCTTTCCGCATGTAAAAACACGGAAAGTTTGCTTTCATAAAAGAATATTACCTTATCCCAAAAGTATATTCCTTTATTCATGTGCTCTTTTGCGAAAGAAAGGCGTTTCATTTGGTTCACTTTACTAATCTACGTTTTTTCCTGCAAACTCTGGCATTATATCCGGCAGAATTTAACACTCGATGTACACCTGTACCAGTGTTTTCCTTTAACATTGCAGCAATTTCATACAATAAAGTTTTAGGCTCTTTTTTAATTATTTTTACTATTTCACTCTTTTCCGGAACAGATAGTGCTGGCGGTCGTCCAATTCTTGTCTGATACCCACATGTTTTGTCGTCTTTAAAACGTTTTATAATTCCAGCAATGGTGGTACGTGGACGGTTAACCAATGTGCAATTTCCCGGATCGTTTCATTTTGTACGCTCTTAAAATATTTTTTTTTTCTTCAATTGTTGTTTCTTTTCTTTTTTCACTAATTTTTAATAAAACTGGCGTTTGCAAATTTTTTTTTTAATTAAGTACCGTTATTAAATTTTGACAGATCAGTCTTAAAGTTACCATATTACACGAATTTAGACAGATGTGTCGGTAAGAGCAAATTTTCTTAAAGTTTCTTTAATATTTAGATGCAGTGACGATAACTTTTGTCCACAAGAAATATGAGCTTCATATAATAAATACTTATTTTTGTTAATAAGGTTAATGAAATAAACATTTTTTTTAACTAAAAAGCATTTTAAATAAACCATATTTTCAATTTTGACCTTTGAACTTTCGAAATATATTAATGTTTTACTTGTCCTTTTAGAGTCAATGTGTTTTTCTATCAAAGGAAATAGAAACATGAATTGTACAATTAATATTTTAGAAGTTATAAGCAATAAAGTGTGATTACTTTTAGAAAAATTGCAATCGCCTACTGATTTTTGAAACGTCATATTTGGGTAACATTTGAAATACTTTATATCCGTAGCAAATTTCATTGAAATCGGAGATATCAAATCCAAAAATGTCTTTTTTTGTCCATTTTGATATGGAATCACTTTACAGGAACACGTTTTGACTAAAAACTATAATTCTGATTAGTAGATACTGGAACAAAAACTATTGAGTCACCAAGAATAGATAACGAATTTTTTTTAAGTGAAACTTTGTAACAATGACAACTTATTATTTTCTTTATTTTTTTTTTTTCATGAAAATTTGTTTTTTAATTATAATCTCTTAAAGTCATTGTCATTAGTCATAAAGTTCAGAATGCGAGAGTTAGATTTCCATCATATTGTAAATATCATAACTATAAAAACAAACTAATTCAGTCGTTTATGTAAATTAAATTTTATGTTAAATTATTTTTATACTACATAAAAAAACGCTAAAAAACTTATTAACGCTTTTTTAAATAGCTCAAGTGTAACAACACCGTCACCTTAGTACTTCATTTACAAAATTTCATTGAAATTTGTTTTTGTATTATAGTATTTTTTTATACATTATTCCGCATTTTAAGTTGTTTACAATTTTAAAAACAAACATAAACGTACAAAGCCAGACGACCATAGCAGCACCAACAACAGCAACAATAACCACAATAAAATGATTAATATAAATTTTTTTTGTTAAACTCGTAAACATACACAAATAAAAATTTTGGTTTGTTTCGTTTTGAATTGAATTATAAAAAAAAAGATTGAAATACTACGTAAATACATTGTCTCTCTGTCGACTATATTCGCACTGTAGATATGTATGTGTGTATATATATTTAATATAAGTAGATCGTACGCTTTCTTCGGCAGACGAACTTACTGACAGACTGACTGACTAATAGTTTGTTCCACGTTCAGTTAGCTTGACTGACAATCTCTCTCTCTCGTTTAAGCTTATTGACTGACGTTTAAGTTGTTTATATTTTTATACTGCCGCCTTATTTACGTTGATGATGTCTTTCTTTCTTGTTCCCCATTTTCTGTTATTGTTGTTATTTAGTTGTTGTTTTTCGTTTGTTTGGCTTTATTCTTCTCTCTTTTAGTCTGTCTGTCAATTATTATTTTGCTGTCAGCCTATTCGCATTGCTGTTGTTCATATGCCTTTTTTCGCGTACTTTGCTGTTGTTGTTATTGTTATTTGTTTAAATGTATATTTTTTATTTTTATAATTTTTGTAACAAAAACAAAACGAATTGAATTCTGTTCATTTTATTGTAAATTGTCGCACTTAACGGTTGTTATAATTCGTGTGTTCGTTTACTCACGTTAGTTTTGTTACGTTTTATTTAAAAACGTTGTTTTTAGCGCATTTTAACGTCATTGGGCGGGCTATTTTTATGTTTTCGGTTTTTAAAATTGTCTGGTCGTTTTATTTTATTTTTTTTCTATCAATGCAAATTTCGCGCCTTTATTTAAAATATACTACTAATACATAGAGTGATTGCTTAGTGATGTTGATGATGATGATAAGATGTTTTAATTAGTATTGAAGTATTAAAAAATACCTACAGTGTTGCACTTTTGTGTAGTTGAAGTGTTAAACAAATTGTATAAATGCAAAACAAAATTGAATACATAAATAAATATTGAATAATAATACAAAAGTGGTGTTAATAACATATCGAAAAGTTGGTTGAAAAAAAAACTTCAACAAAATATGTATTAAACAAATGAAGTGAAAAATATTTAAAAGATAAATAAATTTTGATTTACAATGTTGTTGTTAATTTTGAGGTGAAAAAATAAATAAATGTAATGTGATTTAAAACATGCGAAGGTTGTTCTGAAAATTATAAGTATTTCCTGTATAGATAGATATTTATAATCTGTTAGGAAATTAACAGTTATTTTGAATATATAATTAAAATGTGTTCTTTTCGCTATCATTTCCATACATGTTAAAACTGGATCTGTATCTAGTTCCAGTTATTTTATCATACTATTAAAGGCATTTTTGCCTTGTAATATAGATCATTAAGTGGGGCAGATCGCAAAAAAATCAGAATGATGCTTTCAATCAGTGTTACCAGATGAAGAGATTTGTCCCAAAGCGGGGATTAAGCTTTTATTTGTGCAGAAACTTACATATGTGGGAAGGGATTTGGAAATTGTAGTAAAATATGGAAAATTCATGTTACATTTTCATTTTATATGAAAATTATTTTAAAAATAATGTATGTTAAAATACGAGTTTAATATGATATATTTTCTATTTAAAATATGTTTGTACAAAAATATTAAAATTCTCTTTTGGCGATATGGAGCTTCAGTTTTGGGACTTAAGGCAAAATTGTTTGGCTACATTGAAATTATTTACTGCAAGTTTTTAACAAGATGGGTACCGTAACCTAAAGTAGTTTTGAGTTGGGAAACCGTTCTCTCGTTGTGATAATTATTTCTTAAGTACAGTCAGGCGGGTTTTTGTTATTTGGCCTTACAAAACTTTGCGTCTCGCTCGCATCGGTGGAGTATACATATTACCACGTGTAACTGTAAAATGTATGCCTCGTTTATATTGACTGCGTGCTTTTAATTTGTTGTACCCTGGTGGAGACCATTAAAACTCAAGATAACAGTAAATAATCCAATCGTTCTTACTTCCTATATGAAGAACAAGATCGACTAGGAATCCACATAGATAAACGTGGGATACCCTGGTTTATTTTTAAAATTTTAAATTCTAAAAAAACTTATAGAGGGATTAGCAAAATTAGCTTTGTTCCTTAAATTTAATTAGATACAAAGCAATTTAATTAAAATATGAAATATCAAATATATTTTGAGGACATATAACAAAATTAAATATTGTAAGTCGGTGTTCACACACAGCAAAAATATTTAGTATTTCCTTCTCTCTCTCCTATAAACTCAGAATTGCGTTCACACACAGAAAAATAGCCTGGGTTCACACACAGTAATTTTTCTTGCTTCAATTGTTACTTCGTAGGCGAAATAGTTAGAGAACGTAAAAGCTTTGTATTCCCTTCTCCTCTCTCCCCAACGATTGTAGCAAAAAAAAAAAAAACTGTATCTGACCTCAGACTATATAAGCTGACACTTGTTAGTCTGGGTTCACTCACAGCAATTTTATTTGCTACAATTCCGGGGCGGAAAATTTTAAATTTTCTCTTTACCTCTCCTTCCTACGAGATCACAATTGTTGAGTTTTTCTTTAAATAGAAAATTTATTTAATTAATTATAGTTAATTATTCTAAATTTTTATAATTATTATAATTTTTTTACTAAATGACTAGTCCCTATTTTTCTAAATATATTAACAATTAAATTTCTTGAGTGGAAAATTTTGTGTCAAGTATCATAATAATAACTTGTATTTAAATTTATTCAGTTTGATTTTAATATTTTGAGATATAAATTCCAAATGGATGATTAATAGTACAAATGTTGGGTTTATTAATAGTAAAAATGTTTGTTTTTACTTTTCAAAATAAAGTTTTGCCATTTTTAAATCTTTTTCACAAAACTTGTTTTTATTTTTGTTTTCCGAGTTTATATTAACCCTAGAATTATTTGTTGAGGTAAATGCTTTTGTTTAAGATATATTGGTGGAAATATTTGAACTGGTGTTACGGCAGATACAAAGTTTTTCTTGTTTTGTATATTATTATTTTTTAATATCAAAAAAACTTCAACTAGAGAATTACTTGAGAGAAATTTCGTCCCAATATGGAATCCGCTTCAAGTTCTATTCTACTTTCAAAAGACAAACATATACATTGCTGTGCAGAACATAAACAACAAAATTAGGGTTTCCGAAATGTTGAATTATTTTTTAGTGTTAAACCTACAACAAAACAAAACTAGGAATTTGTGGTACTTAAAGATATATGGTCGTATGAGTAAGCAATCAAGAGAAGGGACTTTTTGCTAATTTTTGTTCTTCTAATAGTACTTTTTGAATTCTCTATAATATTTAACCTAGAAACATGAACGATGTTGGAAAGAATTTACAAAGGAGGACTTTGTGGTACTTTTTCGTTCTTCTGATGTTACTTTCTTAATTTTCTATAGTTATGAAATTAGGAATATTTTATTTAGCTTTTTCTTTTTTGTCCTTTATATTCCCAAATATTTATTACTTTCAAAATAAAGTCTAAAACCAAATTTCTCAAAACTGAGCGTTAACTTAGTTTTTTATTAGTTTTATTACCTACCTTTTTTTGGTACTTTTTTGAAATTTCCATAATTATGAACTTAGAAACATAAAATTTGTCATATGTGATCCTTAGTTAATGAGAAATTCATAAGAGGGGACTTTGTGGTACTTTTTTGTTAATTGAATGTTACTTTTTGAATTTTCTAAAATTATGAACCTAGAAACATGAGATTAGGGTTATGTAGTTCTAAGTGAATGAGAATCCATTACAGGGAACTTTTTGGTAATTTTTTGTTCTTCTAATGGTACTTTTTGAATTTCCTGTAATATTTAACCGGAAACATAAAATTAAATGTACATGCTCCTATAGAGGAAAAAATTCACAAGAGCGGTTTTTATGGTACTTTTTTGTTCTTCTAATGTATTTTTTTTTTTTTTGATTTTTTATAATTATGAACCTAGAAAAATGAAATTACATATCATTAATTGTGAATGTGAATCCATAAGAGCAGATTTGATGGTACCTTTTTCTTCTGATGGTACTTTTTTAATTTTCTATAATTTTTAATTTAGATACATGGTCTTAAGTTAATGAAATCGTTCCATAAAATAATTTTTGTTGTAATCTAAAATATGTAAAATATAGAACTATTTTTAGATCTACCATAATTTTGTTCTGCGCAACACAGCTTTTTGTGGTGTCTTAGATTTCAATATGGATGGTGGGTATAAGAAGTGTACCATTTCATGAGTATCAACTTATTACACTTATATTATAAAATACACGATCTTTAAAAACTGTTACAAGAGCAAAAGACCGTTTTGTGTTAATGTCAATTAATTCCTAGATTCCATATTTCCACATTCAACCTAAAATTAATAATTTTAGCATAAAATATTTCTCAGGAAATATTTTGTTCTAAAAAAAAAAAACTTTTCGAACAACCTTCATAAATTCACATGAGTAATAAATTTATATCGATGATTTTCAAATCAGTTTAAGCTAAAAGTGATTGTTTAATTATTTGATAAATTATAACAAGTATAAAAAAACACAAAACGCTCACATTTAAAAAAAATGTTTCTAAAAAAATAAATAAATAATTTATTCCAATAAATAACAAATTAGACTATTAATATAAACAAAACAAATAATAAATGCTAAAAAATTTCCAAAGAATTATAACAAAATAAAATAATATTATAATTAATTTATTTTGATTATATTAAAATTAATAAATAAAAAAAAAAGTAAAAACATATTTCATGTTTTTTTTTATTAAATAATTAAACTAAAATAATATTAAATAAATGTCAACAAAATAAATAATAACATCAATAATAATATTAAACAAAAAACTTATTGACAACAAAAATTAAGAAATTAAAAAAAAACTAATTGCAAATTACATTAAAAATAACTAAATAAAAAAAATTAACAAAAAAACTGGACAAGGAAACATGAATTTATCCAAGGAAAATGTAAATATTGTTTATTTATTTTACGTTGTTTTGTTTTATTTTAATTTTATTTTATTGTTCACCTTCAATTTAAATTATGTGTTGTTTTTCTGTTTTAATACTTTTTTTCTTGCTTTAATTTTATTTGCTTTTTTTGTTGTTTTTATTTCTAACGTTTTTTTTTTGTTTATTTTGAATAAATAAAATGTCACAACAAAAAACTTTCTTTTCCGAATTGGTAGTATCTTAAACCCACAATTATTAGGAATGGGGAATTATGGTGACCCCCTCTATTTAGCACCTCGATTTCATCACTTTAAAAGAAAACAAACACACACACACACATCATTGATGACAAAATAGACAGACGTAAACAACAACGAAAAACAATAATAATCGTTGTTACTGTACATTTCTTTTGTTTTTCTTCATATTTTTTGTTTATCTCATTTGTTACAAAAATTTGTAAATTGTTTTGGAATTGTTTGTCTGCATGTGTTTCTGTTTTCAATGTTGACAGATGTTTTAAATAATTAATTCTTTTGTTTATGGTGGAACATTTTAAGGAAGTGTTTTTCCTTAGTTAAAGTTTTATTTTGTTGTTGCTTTTGATATGAAAATTGCTAATTAAATTTATAATTTGTAGCAAAAAACAAAAGATAAATATTAGTGAACCAAATTTACAAATATCGTTATTAATATATAATGATTTTTAGTTGTCGTAACATAGGGTCTACATGAGAGATTTTTCATCATAACAAACGTCAAATTCTTATAATGATAAGAATTTATTACAAATTTATTTATATTATTGCAGCGTTATGATATAATTATTAGAGATCAAGAGAAGTTAAATTTGTATTAATATCAAACGTCATTTTGTTGACGTTTATTTATTTCAATTCTTTATGAAAACCTCAATAAAATATGAAGCAATAATAACATAAAATAAACAATTATGACCATTTAATTTTGACATTTCTCGACGAAAACAAAGAAGTGAATTGTTATGTCGATGCACAGTGATTCCAAAACGAATTTGTTTTTAAATAATTCTGTAACTTTAGAACTGCATGATGTATTTCAATGAAATTTCACATGGACTGTTCTGAGGTATATGACAAACTCATTTGGAGGAGGGCAGGTTCATAGCGGGTCTGGGGACGAGGGGTGGACTTCGAAAATTGGTATGATTTGATTAAAAAAAAAAAATGCACACAGACGCAATTTGGGTATTAAAATTTGTCTAAATTTCTTTGAAATATATTAATTCGTTCAAAATTTGCTCAAATTTATTTAAAACTACATTTATATTTCTTTTTTGAGGGCTTTCTGAAGCTCCCAGACGTCGTAGAAATTTAAAATTTTAATCATTTATATTATTTTTTGTCCCGACTTAGGTCCGGATTTTACATTTTCTATCAGGGAATGGAAGTAGTAACTTTTTAGAAGTTACACAAAATTTGGTTATTTATAAATAAGTTTATTAGCCCGAGTTCACATACAGCAATTTTTCTTGCCGCAATTCTGAGTTTATAGGAGAGAGAGGAGAAGAGAAAGCTAAACTTTTACATTCTCTCTCGTCTACAAGAAAAATTGCGGCAAGAAAAATTGCTGTGTGTGAACCCCGACTTACGAGATTTTTTTTCGGAATTTATTTTTCAAATGTGAACACACTTTAAATATAAGAAAAAAACTTGTATTATCGTTTCAATGTTTACATTCATATTGCAAAAGTTTCTTCAATACGCCCGGATAAAATTAAGCAAAATTGCTAGATAATCATCTATGTGAAAAAAGATAACGTCAGATAATCTTCCGGAAGATGTAATGAAAATAATAAAAATATTATTAATACCATGTTGTAAATCATGCATTTATATCGTCGCGTCATAAAACATATAAACGTAAGATACATCTTTTAAGATACTAGATATATAATTTGCAATATTTTTTAAATTTCTAAATAAAATCGACAAATGAAAAATGTGACTAAAAAATAAAAATATGTATTGCGTTAATTTCTTCTAGACGATTTCAATCAGATATCATTAATTTATTGAGCGGGGGATAATCAGCTTACAGATAAAGGGCGATAGTTTGATGATAAATTTTATTTTATAAATGTCAAAAATAACAGTTTGTGTTCCTTTTATAAAAGCCAGAACTATCATACATGAAGGTATAAAGTTTAAATAAAGATGGAACTAACCTGTTG
>MINK01173198.1:0-14144 GCA_001735545.1 Phormia regina
TATATATATATATATATATATATATATATATATATGTATATATATGTATTTAATCTCTTAGGTTTAAAACATCCCTAAATATCTTCGTATATATTGATTGATGAATACTTTTGCGCTTTTGAAGATTACAATTTTATCAAGCAAAAAGAACGTAACATCAATTAAATTTTTAATAATTTTTAATAAATTGATCTTAAGTTGATTTGCATTTTCGATGATAATATATAAATTTAAAATTTCCAAAGTTCCTTCGTGAACTTTATTTTGTTTTTAAAAATTATTATAAATTGATTTAATTTTTATTGACTATAATTTACAATATTAAATATCTTTTTAAATATTTGTATGTAGATATGTATTCATGCATTCAAAGGTATTCGATAACCAACACTTAAAACTTACCTTTACTTTAACGAATTCCTTGAAAAATGTTTCTGCAAAAATTAGCTGAGTAATGACAACAATGATGAGGTTAATAAAATGTTAACAAAATTGTAAATGGTTGTATTTATTAATTATATTTAATTAATTAGAGTTATGCTCCGAATTAGATACACAGCTCACACACATACATATATATGCACTCGTATGAAAATGTTAAAATTCTGTCAACGGAAATGTTTATTTTGATGTATTTTGTTTAGCTTTGTTTTTTTCTTTATTATAATTATTTTTTCTGTTTTGTATTTATTTTTTTTTTTTATTTTTTATTTATAACAACAAAAAGTAGAAGAGACAAACAGTAGCAGTCAGCCGGTAGTTGTTGTATTTTCAATTACGATTTTAATGAACGATTTCAGCTATGGGCAGTTTAATTTAATGATACAAAAAATCTCTGTTCTTTTGTTTCAATGCAGCTTTTTAGTGGACATGCAATGTGGCAGGAACATTAGGTGTTGTCTAGAAGATATCACCAAGAAAATGTTTTTGTTGTTATTTTAATGTTTTTCTTTATTTTTATTTGGCGACTTGTCTTTTTAATTGTCAAAAATTAAGTTTTATGTCAATGTTAATGACAATAATTAATTTAAATTAGTTGTATTTTTAGTTTTGTTCATTTTATGTTTCACAAATAAAATATAAAGAGAGGGAGATCGTGGTAGAGAAAAAAATGTATTTAATTATTATTATTTAATTTGGTTTTATATTAAATGGAAGCACTAATAAATTTTATTATTTGGAACTTAATGTCACCACAGATCATATACTGAATTATGACAGATGTATTTAAATTCACTGTAATTGCACTAGATTAATTATATTTTTTTTTTGGCACTTTATTGTTATTATTATTTTTCTTTTTCATTTCATTAAACGTTTAAATAAAAGTATTGACTTTCGAATTTAGTTTGCATAAATTTAACTGTTGTTTTTGGAAATTTATCGTTTGATGGTTGAGATTCCAATGCGCTGCTGCGACAATCTTTGTGTTGACTCGTTCGAGTGCGAAAAGGATGTGACTGTGTTATTGTTCAAGTTGTGACAGCGAACCTACAGACTTCGCGCTCGACGACAAACAACAAACAATCGCGAGTATTATAAGCGAATATTGAATTTAAGCGGCGAAAGGATTTGTTTTCACAAAAACACATTCACACACTCTTTCAAAATTCAAAAGGTTTTTATTTAGCGTGTATGCGAGAGTGTTTTTATTTAGGTATGTGTATGTTGCGTAGATATTGAAACGCCAGTTACTGATGGTGGTAGTTATACTTGGTGTTGTTGTTGTTGCGGTTGTATTCCACAATCGGTCACTTGTATTGACCGTGGTTTGTTATCGTGTTGATGTAAAACTACCCGCCGTTTTCGGTGACAGTCAAAAGTACAATGATTAACGGCGAAAATGAAGTGAAAGAACACGGCAGCGATGACGACCATGAGTACGACTACGAAAATGACAACGACAAAAATGACGGTGGCATCGTTATTCTGCCAATAACAACGACGTTGGAAGGAGAAAAATTAAACACGGCCTTTCATACATACACGAACACAAATAATAAAATTGAAGGATGAAGAATAAATGTCGTTGATAAGCAAGTGAATAGAGTATTTCGCAATAATTTTTCCCCTACCCCTCTGCTTTGGTCGGTCTGCCATATATAGATGTTTTTACTTTAGTTGCTGTAGCACTTTGTTGAAATTATTATTATTTTTTTCTTCTTCTTCGACCGTTTCGCGCAGCACCACATATGCACGCACACATCCTGTGATGGAAAACAACCAAACCACTGTCAGTTGACTTCATTCCGTCAAGCAATTTACTCAGGCCTACGAATATTCTTATAATAACAATATGTTGCTTAAAATCTATCTTGTACTAGTTTTTGTAACTTGACCACTTTTTGTTGTGGATGGATGGATGTTTAACATACATACATACATATACATCTATAGGTAGTATATACAAATGTATTTGTAGGTGAGTGTTTAGGTAAAATTGTTCTTCTGCATGTAACTTCGACGTAGCGTCGTTGAAACTGAGAACATACACGCACGCACACACACATATACATACTCTCAAATAATTTTATTTAAGAATCACTTGGCCATTACCAGAGAGATCTTTAAATAGATTGGTACTTTTGTTTGTATAAACCCTCTTGGTGTTTTATGCGGTGTTGGCAATTTCGCCTCTTTTTTCTGCGTACCGGCCAGCGCCAGCCATCTATCCATCCATCCATTCAGCAACAACAAGAAAAACAATAAAAACTTTTTTTTGCCACACGTCATACCAAATATCGCAAGATGAAGACGATGAGAAAGAACATGACATACGACTTGAGAGTACAATATTAAAGACAAAGACGTTGTACAAAAAAATATACACTCAGCCAGCCATCCAGGCAACAAGCTAACCAACTAACTGACTAGTGGTATTGGTAAATGCGAATTTGCAACAATAAGATGTTGGTCACTTCATTTAAATTAATAATAAGAACAAGCATATTCGTTCATCCAAGTACAGTGGATTTAATAGCAAAAAAATCTGCTCTGATTAAAAATTTTATATGAAATAACTTTTTAGGGCAACATTTTTGAAAAATATAACTTTTGTCATTTACTAATTTTTAGATAAAATACAATTAATGTCTGATACTATGTAAATTAAATGAATGAAAAATTACGAAAAGTTATAAAGGTCTTCTGAGATGTAGTTAGTCACTTTAAACTTTGTAAGAAATAATCACTGTGCAACATTGTTTTGTGTTTGCAATGTTTTAAAAAAATTGTTGATGGTAATACATATCCATATTTGTGCGATGCAACACTATGATGCACAACTTGTTTAATATATCGTACATCTTCTTTACTCACAATTCATCTGGTTTAATACATACATGTCATACATACATGACACTCATTCGCAGTATGTTGCAACTAAATATTCAAACATGTTTGATCAATACGTTGTATCGGACATTCAACAATTTGGTTGAAGGTTGCAATATTATGTTGTATACATGCACATGTTTGTATCACTGAACGTGTGTTTGTGTGCGTTTGAACTAAACACATGCATCAGTAATCTCATATTTGACACGTTCTATGATGGTTGAATCTACCGTATTTTGTATTTAAGGGATACAAATTGCATTTCATTGATTTCATAGGAAATAAAATGAGACATAAACACACGTACACATTAAATAAACGCATTTGTTGGTTACATGTTTAGTAGTTTAGCTGTAGTTTGGTTGGTAAGAATTTCTTAATTCGATATGCCTACATTTAGGACTATTAAATATGTTCGGCTCATGCTGTGTGCGATAGCATTATTGCTAAAAATCTTACAGTTTCTTAGAAAACTCTGCTAATCTGAACGATGTTTAAGAAAGCAAAACAATAAAATCCTACCATTCAAATAAAGAAGCCCTAAAAAAAACTGCACAATTTTAAATTCCCACAACAACAACGAATGTGTTCACACACATGTATAGCTGGGTTTATAATTAAGGCCCTTTTCGTTAAACCCTTAAAAATAGTGGGGATGAATACTGTATTTTTGTATATGTATATTATGTATATTCTGCCACAAGTTGCATATTCTTGAGAGAAGAAGCATCTATTGTTAAAAATTCTTTTTTTGTCTCAACTTTTCTAGAACCTGCCTTGATTGTGTGTTGGCTAAAATTTTGTCCATCCCGAAGAAACTTCAAGTAATTAAGCCTTTCTAAGATATACATATGTGAAGAAAAATACACACACATTCCTTCATACATTCAAGTGTACGTAATTTGGAACACTCTTGGAGAATATTTACATACTTTCACATACATATATAGTATATGATCTAAAGACTACTGGTCCTGCATAGAATCATTCTAAGTCATTTATATAAACGCATATCGTTATATACATACATACAGACATATATGTATACACATAGTATATACATACGTAACTACATATATTTACATATATGCAAATATATACATACAAACTCACTGTATTTATATTGAAATGCGTATGTATTATTAACTCAGTACTTCTTAACGGTTTCTTTTAGAAAATAATACACTAGATTTATTTTTGTATTAGCAGCACTTATATTACTTTTATAACTGTATAAAATTTAACAAAAACATTTTTTTCTACAAAAATGTTTTTATAAAAGTGATGTATTATTCAATTTCTGGTACCGCCAAGCAGAGACAATAATTTACGATTGCATCCTTATTTGAAAGCTATGGGAGTTCAAAGTGGGGCACTTCTCTGCTATGCCTAAGTAAAATTTTGTATAAATCCAAAAAGACGATTACAAGTTTCATATTTATTTAAAAAAAAAATCGCTCCACTGTGCACAGTGATTAATTTATTGTATCTGAGAACATTTTTTATTAAAATAATATTCTTATATTTCGATATTTTTGTGGTTGGTTAAATTATATATACACAGAGAAAAATGTCACTACAAATAATTAAATTGAAAGCTATAATTCAATTCTCAAAATAAAAACAACAAACGAAAAAATTGACTTTTCAAAATGTATGGAAAACAACAAATAAATTTGAAATTTATTTGTTGTTTTCCATACATTTTGACGAGACAAATTTTCCGTTTGTCTTATAAAAACAGGGTATTAATTTCAAGAAATTTTACTCATATTTATATGAATGGTATTGCCACTTATGACAATGACATAAAAATCAAAGCCTTGGATGTTTAAAGTTCAAGATTTTGATTTGTTCAGCATAGTGCTAAATTTATATAATTTAGTTAGATCCGTCAGACAGATAAACAATACATTTTATATATCATTGTTTAGGAAAGTTTGTCTTATTTATAAATATTTATACGGATTTTTTCAATAAAAATATTTGTTGAAGATTTTAGCAAAAAACACTGAGAAAAACACTTTTCTGTATTTTTGCAATTTTTAATATGCAATAAAATTCTTCTTGTTGAATATTTTTTAATGAAATTTTACACCTAGGTGTATTTTTAATGCTTAATTTCAAGCGCTATTCATCTGTTTAGATTTGTCGACAAAAATCTCCCAATTCCCCAAAAAAAATGGCATTTTTATTTTTTCTATATCTTTCCAACCGATTTCGGAGAGAAAACATTTCAATTACAAAATAATTAAAACACACTTTAGACTTTAAGAAAAGTATAACTTTTTTATGATTCCAGCTTTGCAATTTGAAAAATTTAGACGAAAATTCAATATATGTTGCAAAAAATAGGTCAAATTTGGGAAAAGTTTTTTCATTTTTTCATCTTTCAGAAAAATATGTACTTAAGAAAAATTGTCCAAATTCGACCCTTATAGACCTATATGGACCAAGCTCAAAACTTAAACTCACCTATACCTCAACTATCGCCATATGAAATTTCATTGAAATCGGAAAATCCGTTCATACTTTGCATCGCGCACTGCGCGTGTCACTCAAATGAATAGATGAATTTTTCAAATCAGAAAAAATTTGATTGATTTCTACTTATTTTTGAATCATCCATTTGAATAGCAATTCATTTGAATTAATTCAAAATCAATTCAATTCAAATGAATTGGAAATGAATTGCAATTCAATTTTACCAAATTCATTTGAATTAAATCAAATTTAATTTAATTCAAATATTTTTTTTTTTTTTTTNNATTCATTTGAATTAAATCTAATTTAATTCAAATAATTTTTTTTCTATTTATATAAAATGAATTAATTAAAATTTTACTAATTCGGTGCATGAATGATTCGCGAATTTATTTTAAAATTAATGATTGATTTACAGCTATGATCAGTAGTAATAGAAGATTTTAAATCAATTAAAAGTTGCTAAATACCATATCTTCATATAAATAGTCGTGTCTACGTGAGGATTGATAGAAGTTCGTAGCTTAGCTTGGTATTCGCCATATAGTTATGGATCCATATTGCATCCACCAGTATAAAACAGCTTAAGAAACATTGCATGAATATACGTATGCATCTTGCAAACCCGTTTTTAAAACTCTAATCTTTTTCTACTTCAATTTAAAACTTTTATGGTTGAGAACTACTGTTTCTTTATTGGAGCACACATACATTAATGTTTATTCTATACACACACATACACACACTATACCTTTGAAACGTTAATAAATAAAACTATAAGATGTGCATTTTCTTCGTCAGCATAAGAATCATCATACTCAATATTGGTAAGTTAGTTAGCAAGTGCATGAATCTTCTAATATATAAATGTTAGAGTAATAATAACAGATTATATATGTATGTATGAATGTGTGTTGTCGTAATATACAGACACAATGTTACATATACATATGTATAATTTCATCTTTTTCTAATTTATTTTTGGAAAACATACATCATCATCATCCGCAGCAGCAGCAGGAATATTATAACGGTCGCCAAGAGTCCAGCAAAATATTCCTTGTTTGCTGCCTGGCTGAATGGTTGGTCGGCTGGTTGGTTGACTGAATGGATGGATGTATGGATGATGATGGCTCACTTGTTTTCTTAAAGTGCTTGCTCTTAAAGACATCTCTCTGATTCTCTCTTTCTTTCATTTGCATATTGTCGTCGTGTAGTATCGTCTCATATCGTTTCTTTTGTCTTGTATCTTATACATATATGTATGTATGGATGTGAGCATGCAGGTTGCTTGCTGTTTATACCACAATGCTGGTGGTGGTCAGTTCAGTTTTGCATCCTTCCAAGTCAACCAAATGGTTGGATGTCGTTGTTAGGTGTGTTGGGACTCAACTATTGTTTTTCAATTCTGGACAATGTTGATTTTGTTAGAGATGGTGTTTCTACATGTGTTAGTATATGGATTTCTTAGGGATACACGTTCATATATATACATTCGTTCTTACAAACAAACAGGTATACTGGACAAGAATTTGCATACTCATATTCATGTGTGCGTGTATGTGTGTGTATGTATTTAGGATTTTGGTCGTTTCGTTAGATAGTTGCTGAGCTTTCAGAAAATAAGCATCCAAGAATGAGTTGTTGTTATTTTTTTTTTTAAATAAAGAAAAGACAACAACAATAGCAACTATTATAATAAAAGCAACAACAAGAACAACAAATTATCACGGCAAATTTTGCTACATTTGAATTTTCTAAACAAACACAGGGAGTGAATACTTTCGAATATATTTGTTTGTTTATATATGCATATGTATAAATATACAAATACATACATATAAACATGTATAAGTGAAAGTGTGTGTGTATGTGTGTGTGTGCATATAAATGTATGTACATTAATACGAAATAGAATTTATCGAGAAATGGTTATGCAAATAACCAACCAGTAACAGAACCAAGGGACCTCCAAAGACGATGAAGAATTTACAACTTGCGAATACTACTTATGTATATACGTATAGTATGTATGTTTGTGATGTATATTTATAACACTGGGTATGTATATGGTCATCTCAACCTGATTAGAAACATCTAAGCAACAATAGCTGATTCTTTGCATGAATATGACTACCCACAATCATACATCCAAATATATATACATATGTATGTATGTATGTATGTATGGATGGATGGATGTATGTGTGTGTGTATTCAAATACAAACGCACACAATATTTTCAAAAGGGAAAAGTGTTTAGTGTATGTCTGTTTGTACGTTAGCATGTAGGTTGATGAATTTTGCGTGCGGGTAACTTTTGTTGAACATTGAAAACTACAAAGTATGAATATACAACATAGAAGATACACACGCTCATGTACACACTTACTTACACTTACATATTTGATGATTCTACTTCTAGGATGCTTCTGGGGTCCTTTGGCTACTAGCATGACACTTATGCATACATAGTTGGAGAATTGTAGGAAATTATACTAAGAATCCTTCATTCATTAAGGGTGGTTGGGTGTTTGGAAGGTGGATGGATAGTTTTGCTGGACATTATTGATGGGCACTGAAAGAGTCTTGGTTATTTCGTGTGGTTTGTGTGTTGGGAATAAAGTTTTAACGTTTGTATAAAACAGCAAGTAGTTTTTGAATTTCTTGCGTATTTTGTGCGTTGTGCGTGTATACATTTGTGAAACGAGTGCAAATGACTATAAGAGTTCCTCAGTAGACATACAAACATACAACTTTACGTACGGTATACTTACTATATGCGTGTGTGTTTGTATATATATATGGGTTTTAATTTATTTATTTGTGTTATGTTCAAAAATACACACAAACATACACACACACGAATATTCATATACACAATAAAAGTGATACATAGGAACATGACCAACGCATGGCATCACAAAGGTCCAGCTAGCTAGTCGTTAGATTCGTTTGGAAATTGTTTTCTGTAATCCACATTTGAAAATTTTCTTTTATTTCATCTTATTTGCCCCTCGAACAAGAACTCTTAGCTACACATTCTTAGTTACACACAAGGTAATTTTTGTTTGTGTGAATATACTTATTTGCAGCTGATGCTTTTCTAAATTACATCCGTTCATGTTGTTTTTGCAATATTCAAGTCGAATTTACTTGCAAGTTTTCTTATCTATTGTCTAATGGTAGCAGCATAGAAATTCATATTTACATTCATGCATACACAATATTTGTAGTTATGGCTACAGAAACCTATTTGGATGTGTTTTTTTTTCCTATTTTCTTTCCAAAAACAATAATATTCAAATAAAAAATATTTATATATACATGGTGCTTAATTTATTTCAAATTATTTCTAATTTATATAAGATCAATAAATATTTACATTTCTTATAGATCTTCATAGAAATTCTATAAGATCTATAAAAAAAATGCAAATAGCAGCTGCATATTTTGATGAAAGGGAAACTTTTTTTGTAAGAGAAAAACTAATTTCATTTGCAATTTTGAAGAGTAAAGTTCGTTCTCAGTACTTTTCGCGATAACTTGTACATTCTTTGAGTTTTCATACCATCTTCTCAGAGTTTTCCTAAGCCCCCGTCTACTCTTCCCTACCCCACTAAAATCACCTAGTTTATTTGTCTTGGTTCCCCTGATCTTTGTTTTTAAAATTATCACAAATCGGGTATTACATACAGTATTCGGTTTCAAATCAGATACGTAAGAACCTGGACACCTGAAGTTGTGTCCTTTGCGCATATGATGTAAGTTTACAACAAATCTACCACCCGGTAACGAGTTCTTTGAATGATTAGGTAGACCTATACTGTAGACCTATACTCATATTAAGTGTAAAATAAAACTTATGATTACAGAATTTTAAGTTAATATTAACACTTATATGCGTTTATTAATATTTGGCTGATACTCGAAATAGGGCCTTATATTAGAACCTATGATAAATTATGGACCGATCTTCATAAACATAGGCACAATCATTTTTGTTTATAATAAAATTGATTTTGTCGAATATTAACTTAAAACTGACATTTCAATGGGAATTGTGTCCATTGAAATAATTTTCTAAATGGGAGTTTTTATTGGAGCCATGATCATTAAAGACCCTTATATATTCCAAAATGTTGTTATATTTACGGGGTTTATTATCGTTAAACACTTTTTGGGAAGTATATTTGTATGGAAGATACAAGAAATAATGGACCGATTATAACCAATTTCAATAGTCTTCGCCACTGGACCGTAAGAAACCTGTGGGCCATATATCATTAATTTTTGTAACCTGCAGTTTGATTACAAAGTTTACATGGACGGAAAGTTGGACGGACATCGTTAAATTGACTCAGAAAGTGATTCTAAGCCGACTGATATAAATTAAGGTGGGTCAAAGACAAATACATTTGGGTGTTATAATTATCAGCACAAATGCGTAAGACCCTTCCCACCTATGGTGTTAAAATAGATGTGAAATAGTTGAAAAGTTCATTATTTCCTTGAAGATATGTATTGACATTAGTTTATAAAAATTGAAAAAAATAAGTTTTTAATCAAAAACCAATTGTTTACCCAAACAGTTTAAATCACAATTATATTAGATAAATTATCAATTAAACATATACAAATATAATTTTGTTTCGTATTAGTATTGTGATTATTATCAGTTGCTTATTTTCATTGTCTATTAGCTGCATTATTTATACTGCTATACAAAACGACTTAACGTCTTCAATATAAATGAAGTAAAAAACTAAATGGAAATGTGTATAATCAGGAAAATAAGTTTTCAAAAGATGAAATAATAAATGATTCGTCACCCTGTGGATGTAAATAAAATTTTGTTAAAAACTTCAAATGTTTGGAAAAGTGCCTCAAGTAAAGAAAGGATAAATTTTTGCTTCAACTATAAGTAAACATACCAAAAATTATACTAAAATATGGTTACATATATATGTATATATATGTGTATATGTGTGTGAATGTACATGTGTACACCTAATGTACATTAGTATAAGCTAGGTAGTTATACATATGTATATATATGTATGTTGGTTTACACACATTCTTATAAAATATATAAACAAGATCTAATGAAACATTTCTAACTAACAAATCTACATACATTCAAACGAATATATAACATACTAAACACTGACCACTAGACCATCAACTAGGCAACCATTCAATTCAACCAACACAGACCAACCATACAATGAGCCAACCAAACGACTGACTTACCGACAGAACGACTAAACGTTTGAACGGACTGGACTGGACCATAACATTTTCTTCGTTGCTTTTAAGAATATTCTCATTCCTTTAAATGTGAATCCTTGCAAACGAATATTTCTTCACTTTTTCATCAACACAACTTCCGTCCCATGTCCAGCCACCACAATCTTCTCATTTAGTCCTTTTTCTAAATATATTTTTCTTCGTTTTTCTCTCTTATTTTCAATTTTTGTTTTGTTTTGTTATTGTACTCTGTGCCAACACAACAAAAACCAACATCCTTTGTATGAAATTTTCTTCTAATGGGGTATGCAAACTAACTACAATTCATGTTGGTTTCAAAGACTGTTCAAAAAATTCTACAATGGTAAGGTGTATGTTTGTATGTATATACATACATACATACATATGTATGTATAAGTAAACCCATGCTTGCCGTGGTAATACTTATTTACGCAGAGAATGGAAAGAGCGGTGTAGTATGGCATGTATGTATGTGTGTATATATTTGAAAGGCATTAGTTGTTATTCTTCTTGTTGTGTCCATAGTCGTCATTCGATATACGCGAAAATTTCCTTTATTTTGGGTCATTTTATAAGTGTGGGGACCACGTACACATATCCATATACATATATGTATGTATATTTCTACTTGCTTGAATTTTTACTATGTTTGCTATACAAATACTCACATAAATATGTATGTACATATATGTACAATGAGACGATGAGTAAATTTAGAGGCCTTTAATAAAGGCCAATATTCAATATTCTTAAGCAAAATCTTTTAAAAATGTATTCGTCTCATAGATCAATGACTTAAAATATTACGTCTATTTCTTTGGAAGCCACAAAACAATTTAAAATTCAAAACATGTTATAACTGCAGACAGCGAAAACGGATTAGTCGTGGCAACAGAATTTTTAACTAATTTCGAAATTGTGGTAACTGCAATTTCATTATAATGATATTTTTATAATCAATAATGTAGACAATCCGATGTCCTAATTAATTTGTAATTAATAATGCAATATATCGTTATATTCTATCAATTATTAATATTAGCAACTATTTTCCAACTTATTTTTGTAAGAAAGAGAGAACTAATTTCCAAAATATGCCGGTCCAATTATTTCATTTACCTCAAAAAAAAAAAAAAAAAAAAAAAAAAAAAAAAAAAAAAATGAATAAAAAATGAATAAATCAACGAATTATACACTTATATGTGGAATAGTTTTTCGCTTTACAGACATGTTACCATTTTTTGTTGCCAAACCAAACTTTCTGCTCATCGTTGGATAATATCTCAATTACTTCTATATTTTTGCTTATTATACGTGAAAAATGAGGCCTTGCAATAGGCATTTTTATTTTACTTTTTCCTCTTCTAGACGTAGAAAAATTCTGCATACACACGCAAACTTTTATGCTCGTATGAGTTTCCATGTGAATAAGTATCTGTATGAATGTAAGTACTACTAATATAATACTACCATTTCTTATATATAAATGGTTGGAGGTGATTTGAGTAACTTACTGGGTAAATGTGTATGTAAATTTACATTTTCTAATCTTGGACATGAATGTATGTATGTTTATTTTTATTTTATTTTTTCAATCGTCTGTTTCTACTTACAATGGCCGGTAAGTAAGAAAGGAAAAGTGGGTGGAGGTTGGGTTGGTTATGATGGCATCAAGCGATGACCACGACAACGAAGACTTTACAACAGCAGCCATCATGTGTGTCCTAGATCTTAGTGCACGTAGACATAGATATACATACACATACTTGAAGTATAACTGTTGTAGATAGTACGTATGTGCGTAAGTTAACAAATGTACTCTTCGAGATGCTAAACAGAGATGGAATATTCTCAAAACAACATTTGTTGTACTTTAGTCAGAATAACTTCTTTGCGATGAGTCCAAAGTATTTGTATGTGTGTTTGTTTGTACATATGTATATATGTTTGTGCGATTCGTGTGCGTTTTAAAGTGTGTGTGTGGGTTTTGAACATCTATGCTAAAATATAAATTGTAAAAGTAAAGATGCAAAATGTTACTTTAGCAGGCTAGAAACAAAACTATTGTAGAGTTTGATTGCTGTGCGGAATATGAAGGCTACATTGGGTAAGTGAACCATAGTAGAGATACAGTCGAAGGAGGTTGGTGACAAGTAGAAATAAATGTTATTAGTAGGTTAGACGTATAGCAGAATGTTCGGTTGTTTAAATGACTAGATGTTGATTCCAAGGTAAATGAGATGATGGTGGTGGTGTTGGCCAGTGGTAGTGTGGGTCATTTTGTTAGTTTATATTGTTTAAGCAGACAACGTGTTCTTTTTCTTATCATCGTCATTTGGCTTGTTGTTGTTGTTGTAAAAAAGATTTTGAGAATGACCAACCGACCATCCTTTCCTTAGCGTTTTCCCGAATTTATTAGTGTCGAGTGTACACTTTTTGTATTCAACAATCGTATCGTATGTTTGTGTGTATGTACTAAAATAATTTAGAAAGTACTGTAGTAATCGGTAAAACACAATCATATGATACCGTACAAATACACATAGCCCGGGCTCATACACAGCAATTTTTCTTGCCGCAATTCTGAGTTTATAGGAGAGTGAGAGAAGAAGAGAATACTAGACATATACATTCTCTTTACCTCTCTCATCTACAAAATTAAAATTTGGTATATTTCATACCAAAATGTTAATTTTATATTAAAATTTGGATGAAAACTCAATCTGTTATATCTCAATCAATACTGCGTTAAAAAAAAATAAATTAAAAATTTGATTTCTTATACCAAAACTCAATGAAAGCAATACAGTTGTAATTATTTTATGGCACCAGAAGTCTATGAACTAATTTCAAATATCTTCAAGAATATCGTAGCACTCAAATTAAAGGTTCTGGTTTCAAAACGTTATTGTGTAACTTTTGAATCGTTGGAGATATCTCAATATAATTTCAATTGTTTAGAGCTGAAATGTCTTTGAGTTAATTAGGAGGAGAACAGACTCCTAGCGGCTCAGTAGAATAGTGGGTGGTTCTTTATAAAAAATAAAGCAAGA